>JAQGDQ010001458.1:0-40129 GCA_030141605.1 Tubiluchus corallicola | reverse complement strand
CGCCTGCAATAAATGCACACACCATACGACTCCACCACATCACACCACACTGCACCACACCATACCACTGCACCGCACCACCCACACACCACAACACACCACCCACACCATAATACTCCACCACATCACACTGCACAGCACCACACCATAACACCACACTGCACCACACCACCCACCCACCTACACACCACACCACCCACACCATACCACTCCACCACATCACACCCCACCGCACCACAACATACCACTGCAGCACACCGCACGACCCACATACCACACCACACCAACCACAACATACGACTCCACCACATCACACCACACTGCACCACACCATACCACTGCACCACACCACACCGCACCACCCACACACCACACCGCACCACCCACACCATAATACTCCACCACATCACACCGCACTGCACCACACCATAACACCACACCGCACCACAACACCCACCCACACACCACGCCACCCACTCCATACCACACTACCCACACCACACCCCACACACCCTATCACCCCACCACACCACCCATAGCACAACACACAAAGCACACCACCACCACACCACATCAAATCCACCACCTCACGTGGTGATCATGATGTTGATGATGATGATGGTGGCAACGATGACGACACCTATAGCACAAGCACCAACAGCACAGCATTACAACAAAACCATTCCAAACATTTTTCACAAAGTTGAAACTATGTGCTATAATATAATAAATAGCAAAGGCCCAGCAAAAGATTTTGCGTATAAATACACGTGTAATCAATAATACGCGAACATCCTACCTAGTCCACATTTATAACACAAAGCCCGTAACATCGTGCCTACTGTTTGTTTAACTAACGCAAAGCCTGTAGCTTTTTGCTCAATTAAAGTTATAAGATTATAGACAGAGTACAATGGATGACGTCACAACAATGCCTTTGCGTCAGCAGTTTTCTAAGTGAAAATTGCCGAAAATAGAACTCCTAACTAACTCGTTGATACTCCTCTCGGTGGACCTGCCCTAAAATATATCCCACATCATCGTGTAGCCCTGTCCTTCCTCTTTGTAAAGAGCTATATATCTCCTTCCGAGAGTCCCACCAGGCGCCGCTAGAACGTTTTTCCCGCATGCTGTTTGGTCAAAATTTCGAAAAAATCGCGAGTTGGGTCCGGGAAAACGCCCGTTGCGGGGCGCCGCGGCCCTCTCGGGAATTCTAAATATGCCTACTACACCTACCGCTGAACGGGCTATCTATCCATACCCAGCACCCCCTCGGCCCGTTCCCGTTCTCTACATCTCAGCCGTATAACTTTTACAAAAAACGGCCGAAAAAGGGTCATTTTTGGGGGTTTTTCGCCTCCCCCTCCTCCCGGTGGGCCCGATTCGAAAAATAAACCATCAATGGCACGACACTAGATCGAGACCTTTCGTTTGATATATAGATCGCCGCAAATGGTGCCCTCGTCGAAGCTGTAGCCTCGAATCTTATATATATATATATTAAGATACCAAGAATATTAATATAATAGTAGATTACGTATTTAAAATTAATATAATGAGGACCTAGAGCCAAAGGAAGAAAAAAAATTAATTTTCCGCTTGTAGCTAGCACAAGTGGATAAACATGTATGTAATGTATGTATGTAGATAAGGTATAAACAACTGTATAAATTACAGTGGTATAAACTATAAACAAAACAGTCTGCTGATTTTCTTGCTGGTTTTGTGCAAGTGTTGTTTCTGAAAGATTTAAGTTACTAATGCCTGCATTCTGTATTGATATGATATATGTGTGAATTCTGTCAACAGCATCGCAGCATCATTACCCACAACCTGCTATGTCCGAAATGAATAAATATGAGTTGAAAAACTGAGTTTTTGATTTATAATGGTTTTTGTATTACATTATAGGAGACGTGTTGGTTTACGTAAACAAGAACTGCGTCCTGGGGTTCACGCATCAGGACGTTGTGGCCATCTTTCAGCAAATTCCCATTGGACAGGACGTCTACTTGGAAGTGTGCCGCGGTTACCCTCTTCCGTTCGATCCTAATGACCCAAACACCGAAATCGTTACGACCGTGGCGGTGGCGTCCAACACCACGCCGACGCCTGCACCACCCAACAGTGGTGGACGAAACCTTCCGAACGAAGCCAATGTGGAGTACGTGTCGACTAGGATCAAGAAAGGCGGCATGGGCTTTGGCTTCACGTTGGCCGAAAGTCACTATGGACAGCGAGTGAAAAAGATTGTGGACCATTCGCGGTGCCGTGACCTGGTGGAGGGCGACATATTAGTGGAGGTGAACGGAATCGACGTGCGATCCGCTCATCACCACGATGTGGTCGACATCTTGAAGCACATACCACGTGAGCAAGAATCCGTAATCGTGGTGCAAAGGCTTTTGGGTAGGCATCCGCTTTTCTTCTTTCACTTCATGTTTGTGTTATTTTGATGGGGGTGCTGCAGTTTAAGTTAGATCAGGGGGGTATGCAAATTATCTGACTAGCCGGGCCACATTAAACTTTCCCGCAATTCCTGCGGACCACATGCAGTTTGATCAAGGAGCCAAGTACAGAAAGGCCTAATAACGATATTTTTTGCATCCGACCTGCGTAGATCATTACTACTACACTCAAGAAACTATTTTAGAAGTTATTAAAATTTATATTACAAACCATATATTTCTACTTTCAGGACAGATAGTGGTAATTTCATTACAATGCATATTAGTAATGTGTCTGTGTAGTACAGTGTTATTAAGCTACAACCATCTTGTAAGGGTTAATGCCATCCGATCTAGTAGAAAAAACTACCTGCACTATCTTTGGGATCGCGGCACAGACTTCAGCTGGATACACTCAATTAATCGCCCGGGCCGCACTTTCATTAGGTTGACAAATCTCTTCGCGGGCCGCACAAATTCTCTCGGCGGGCCGCAGTTTGCACACCCCTGAGTTAGATAGTAATTATCAACAACTTTATGCTGTTCTGTCACTGTTGGGTTTTGGAACAATACTGACAAGCATCTTTAGCATGCATGATTTAGTTTAGTTTAAACATAATTTATTTAGGATTAGATCAGACAGTTTGTACAACATGATTTAAGATCCTCACCACAACAGACTTTATACACTATTTACAAGAACATTTACAGTAAGAATAGACTATACTTAGTTCTTAGTATACTTTAGTATACTAAAGTTTTACTACAGTGATACATTAGACATTAGTAGAAAATGACGGTTAGTAAATATTAATGTACGATTATTTAAGAATGATGCATTTTATATCAGATAGAAACTACTGGAAGCGTTTAGTACATAAAATAAAGTCATGTATACATTGGAATATTTTACAGTTAGTAACATAGTTAAATTCATCTTTTCCGAACAATAACAACTTCAACAGATCATTATTTCCTAAGGCAGCTATATTAAGGTTTTTGGGCAGAAGTATTTCATTTAATTTATCAAACACAAGAACCCTAGCTAGTTGATACAATGGGCAGTGCAACAAAAAGTGTTCAACAGACTCAAATCGAAATCCACAGTTACAATTCGGCAATACTGGATGACCGTTATTATCTTTACAGCCTTTACATGCATGATTTCTGACCAGTTTAACTTCTAAACATGAAAACTGATTTGATAAAATAATAATCACAATTTTTCAATTTTAATTATATTCAATTTATTAGCGTTTTGCTTCGCTGAATTTATACATGTTTTTCCTAGCCTCATAAGTGAGTCACAATTCGTATTTTGGTTTCCCCATAACTGAATAGTACTGACACTAACAAGTTGCCACAAAATTTCTTCTTGTACAGTTCTTCGTGTACGCCGTGAAATATCATAAATTTACTTGCACAGCTATACGTTTTATGTCTCAACACCAGGGGCGTATCAAGAGTTCACGATGCCCTAGGCTGGTAGATCTGTCCCACCCATCCGTATTTTGAATTTATGATTATGTACTGCACTGATTAGACAATTATTTGTGGTGTATTAGTGACATTATTAACCTAGTCCAGGGGTGTGCAAACTGCGGCCCGCGGGCCACTTGTGGCCTGCCGAGAGATCTTTTGCGGCCCGCGAAGAGGTTTGTCAACGTAATGAAAGTGCAGCCCACGCGATCCAGCTGAAGTCTGCGCCGCTATCGCAAAGATAGTGCGGGTAGTTTTTCCTCTAGATCGGATGACATTAACCCTTACAAGACCGTTGTCACTTAATGTCACTGCCGGACATGACGAAATATATGGTTTTTAATATCAATTTTAATAACTTCTAAAATAGTTTCTTGAGTGTAGTAGTGCAGTAGTGATGATGTGCGCAAATTGGATGCAAAAAAATCGTTATTAGGTCCTACTGTACTTGGCTCCTTGACCAAACTGCATCTGGACCACAGGAATTGCGGGAAAGTTTAATGTGGCCCGGCTAGTCAGATAATTTGCACACTCCTGACCTAGTTGGTACATGACCATTGTTAATTGCATATATATGAACTAACTGTGCTTGTTCATCATACAGCACTTATATAGCAGCAGGGGTCTGTAACTGCCTGTGGTGTGTTATACAATGCTTGTTTTACATGAATATGAACGGATGCACATTTTCTGAGGAGAACAAGAAGAGTTTTTTAAAATTAGGGCGCCTAAAATGTGGCGCCCTCAAACTTCGTCACCCTAGGGTATAGCCTAGTTAGCCTTTTGGTTAATACGGCCCTGGTCAACACATAAGATATGACACCCGATATCTGTTATACTGTCCTTGCCAGCAACTAAATAATCCCATAGATGCAGCTGACATTCTTTTTATTTATCAGATAAAGACACATCCCTGAGTCCAAGGAAAACTACATGAAGAAGAAGAGCATAGAGTTTATTTAAAATGCAGCATCCTGTACATAAAAGTTACAAATTCAAATGTCTGTCTGTTTGTCTATCTATCTGTCTGTCTGTAAGACAAAACATCCATTTGATTTATATGTACATGAAAGCTACAAATTCAAAATGTCTGTCTGTCTGTCTATCTATCTGTCTCTCTGTAAGACAAAACATCTATTTGATTTATATTTTCATGAAAGTTACAAATTCCAAATGCCTGTCTGTCTGTTTGTCTGTCTGTTCTGTCTGTCCGTCTGTCTATCTGTCTGTCTGTCTGTAAGACAAAACATCTATTTGATTTATATGTACAAATGGTCTGTCTGTCTGCCTGTCTGCCTGTAAGATAAAACAGCCATTTGGTTTATATGCACATAAAACTTACCAATTTAAAATGTCTGTATGCCTGTCTGTCTATCTGGTTGACCGGCTGGCCGTTGGACAGATTTGTGGAACTGCGTGTCCAACATTTCTCCGCCTTTGTATTAGTGTACTGTTTCCTCCAGAATTTTGCGGATCTGGTTTCAGTTTCACAAGTGCTGTAAGTTAGCGGTTAGTGCCAATTTTGTTGTAAGGTAAACTAGAATGCATGTTACTCCTAACATTGAACAATGAGAGGGATTGGAATGTGAGGCCAACAAAAGAATGTGGGGAGGATGACTGATGGGAGAGGAGGGAGACATGTCGGGATGATAGCGGAGAGTGGTGATGACACAGTCACGTTTCGGCCACCTTTGTGAAAGTCATGTTTGAGGTGTAGTTGAACACTTTGTCGAAAAAGAATAAAACACTATACTACATATCTGCACAAAACTGAAAACGTTTATTAGACTACATACACATATGTAGAATGACTGCTACACTGAACACTGAGGACAAGAGTGTCCTGCACTGAACACTGAGAGTTAGTGACAGTAAGTGACATGAGTATCACAACTAGCATGACTTCTGCACTGCATTGAGAGTGAGACAGAGAGTCACATAAGTAGCACGACTGCACTGCACTGAGAGCGTGACAGAGAGTGACTAGAAGTGAAATCCAGCCAGTATATATAGGTATAGGTAATTATGCAAACTTTGCTTCACAAATACCATTACAGTAAAATAGGGAGAGATCCAGTGAGTATGCATATTCACTGGACCGAACAATTATACTAGGGGTGAGTTTGACTAGTAAAATGTAAAGTGATTAGTCAATAGATGGCAGCACCTAAAAATATACAGTTACAACTTCCACAGCCTTCGTTCTTTGATATTAATTTTGGTAATTTTGTCTAACAGGTAACGTTAAGTAGAGTCTTCGCCGTTCAGTCCTTTTTTAAAATTTTCTTCTAGACTGAGAAATATGTTAGCGCTGCACTTCTTTGTTGGCTGCTCAGACGAGTTTCTTTTTCTCAAGCAGAAGTGTTCTGCACAAAGGAATAACAGACCACTGACGTAGCCGACGGTCAGTAGAACAAAAGCGTGGCATATGTCGCCAAGATCTAGGGCGTTTCCTTGGATCGTCTGGGTAACGGGTTTTAAACAATGTGAACCATTTTTGTCAATATTGTCACGTAGAAGCTTGTCTAAAAAACCATTCTGAGTAATTAACTCTAGTCCGTATTGGAGGATTCCTTGAAGTTTACTTCCTTTTGGTACGGCCCAGCCAACGTTGAGTATTTGCATCGTAAATGGTGCAATCGCAAAGCGGCATTTGCCACATTTCTGGAAGTCCTGAAGCATCAACGTTCTTAACTCGCGCCTTCCGGCCATGAACGTGTATCTGCCAGTGTTGGTTAACTCAAGAGCCTCGTCAATAGTTTTGGGTAAAGAATTTTCATCAGATTGCATTCTACCCCAAAGCTTTCCGTGTACCGTGTCTGGAGAGCTTTCGCGAAATGTTTCGGTGACGACCCAGCCGGGTATACCGACAGGAGTTATGCTGCTCTTCAGTAGCCCGTCGAGTGATGTAAATGGATGAACTGGCGTTTTTAAAGTAAGATGCGACACTAGCGTGCCCGTGTACAAAGACGTAACCGTCAAGGAAAACAACCACCAACAAGACATTAATATTCTAGATGCCACACTCCTTGGTAAAGTTGGACCTGTTTGGTAAAAGAGTGGTGATAAAGCAGAACTGGTGTACTCCATTACGTTACCAATATCTTTTTTCCTAGTTCTACTTACTATACATTTTTCACCTGCAAATAGTAATAATCCCACAAGGACAGTGCTTCCGAACAAAGCCAGCCAGACACCTCTGTTGAATGGCTTTAACAGCGGTGTCTGGCTAATGCTGTCATCTGGTTTCTTGATTAAAAAAGTGTCATGTTGTCTCAAACCTAAAGGAATGAAGGACATGACCTTGCTTCGTGAGAGCGTCCATGAGATGTCTTCAATTATCAAATCAGTTTCCTGAATCTTCTCTATGAAGCTTTTCTCTGACATGCTGAAGTAATCAACCGTATACGTCATGTTCAGAATTTCACATACCATTTTCAACAAGGGCAAGAGTATTCCAGACGAGATATGTGCGCCTTCAAGAGAGTATGCGGCACGGATGTGCTTCATATCTTTTTCTGATCTATTTGGCCCATGCCAACTTGAATAGTCACCTTTTTGGCCGCGTGTGTGTCCACTGAAATTCGAACTCCAATAACGTTGGCTTTCCGGTTGCGCAATGTAAACACACAAAACAACTGAGATCTGAAGTACAACAATGTTTAGACGTGTAAGACTCATTTTGAAAACCTCTTCTACAGTTTCCACCTTTGAAGCTGATGTAATTGGCTTAATTTCTAGTCTGTCTGTCTGTCTGTCTGTTATGATGTTGGATCTTGATATGGTATGGCTAGTTTCGTTGTGATCTGTATGACTGGGACGAAAACGTTGTTACTGTGTGTATTTATTGCAGGTGAGAGTGTGAGAAATAGGTGATAACAGAACAATTGTTAATGTGCGGAGGTGTAAACGTATTGGTCTCTTCTATCAATATTTTGCTGCACTGTGGCTAGGTTGTTTGATTTGTGTTAACCTTCAAGTCTGTAACCATAGATTGTGCAAGCTAGGCATTGAGATAAAAAATTATTCGCAATAAACAAAATTGAGGTGACAGTTGTACGATAGTCCTCATTGAGAATGATTTTTTGGGGTTTTTACTGTTTATTGTTGTTTTGACTTGCTGTCCATTTAGTAATGACCCAATAAATATTTTATTGCATCCATTATGAACTAATTAGTCATTATTGTTTGTAAGTTTGGGAAAACGCCTGTTACGGGACGCAGTGGCCCTCTCTCAAATTCTAAATACGTATACTACACCCACCGCTGAACGGGCTATCCTTAGCCAGCACCACCCTCGGCCCCCCGTTCCCATTCTCCAAATCTCAGACGTATAACTTTTTCAAAAAAACAGCCGAAAAATAGCCATTTTTGGAGAGTTTTCGCGCCACTCCCCCCCGTTCCTCGCGGTGGGCCCAATTCAAAAAATAAACCCCCAATGGCACGACACTAGCTCGAGGCCTTTCGTTTGATTTATAGATCGCCGCAAATGGTGCCCTCGTCCAGGCTGTAGCCTCGAATCTTATATATATATATATACCAGTAGAATTAATATATAGATGAATTTTTGTTTTTCACTTTATTTGGCAGATATCAGCAACAATTTTTATCTAGTGCTGGAAGAGTTGAATTTCATAAACTTGTAGGAAGGTGTTAATGAGTAATAGTTCTTTCTTTGCTGAGTCTGCGAACAAGATTTTTAATCCTGCATTTTTTATCCCATTTAGGTTTCCCTGGAGTGCCACAGAAAAAGAGACCACCCTTGCAAAACGTAAGTGTAACATTCTGGGAATTTTTTACACGATCTAGTGTGCCTTGGGATTTGAAATTCCTGGTTTTGTCAATTGTAATAAACTGTAAATTTAGTCTGGTGCTGGTGATCAAAATATGGACTTTTATTAATTGTCTGTTGGCATAAATGCTTAAATTACTGCATCACTGTTTGGCCAGAAGTTTTGGCTTTGCTGTTTTTGAATACAGCTAATCATCGACTTACGACCTATGCAACTTATGCGACTGTTCGACTTTATGAGCCAACCACAGCTTAATTAATTAATTGTACAAAACTTGTATAATAAGACACATTTCCTTCTATTTTTTAAAAAAACTAAGTTTAAATCACTATCTGTTTTAATAAATTCATCGTAGGTAGCGCTATACTTAGTGTCATACACACAGAATGTCTTGCATGTATGGGGTGCACCGCTTTAATATGCAGTCCGACTTCCACCCATTTCCTCTTACAACCAATCCACCTGAACCAATTGTGATCGTAGGTCGATGACTACCTGTAATTTACGGCAAGTGTGTGTAGTGATTTCCTTGCTTCGCAGAATGTGTTTTCTTAAACGCTGAAAACCAACGTGTGATAATTCAATTTTAGTTTGTAAACATTTCAGCTGTTTCCCAATGAGATGCCTCGTATGAACGGTCATGAGCCAGGCCCCTATAACTCAACACCTAAGGCCGACGGTAAGTTTAATAAAACTAATGTCAACAGAGATGAAAGTCTTGCTGTCCATCTGGCAGTAACTGATTTCTGAATCCATACATGATGGGTAAAGGGGGCACCTAAGACTGATTCCATATTTAAAATAATAATACACTCCAACAATAAATCTTTACAATTATATTTTTGTTTATTATTAGACTTCACACATAATCAACCTTTGTTTCATGTTTGTTTCTGTTTAACCCTTTCAGTCCCAAATTATTTTTTTAATAAGAAAAATTTTTTTAGCATGTTAGTTTTGTTCTGTATGTCCGTCTTGTTTACACATTATTATTTTTTTCTACCTGTGCCCGTGTGCTAAATATAGTGTGCTAAATATAAATATAAAAAATACAATATGTGCCCACGGGATACATTGGGATTCAATGGTTGCTAAGCATGATAAAAAGCAAATGCTGATAATTTTTTAAAGTATTTAAGACATTTAGTATGCACGCTATGCTCATCTGTACAAAGTCATCTCTAAAGTACTGTACCTTACACACTATGTAGATTTTTTAGTTTTCCATTTTATCACCATTTTAGTCTATTGTTATTGGCTTAAATCAAAATAACTATTAACAGATGAAATAACTCTCAATTTTAAAATTTTATTAATTTTAAAGGTAGAGAATATTCTCGTATCCCACGGGATACAACGGGTATGAAAGGGTTAATTAATGTTTCCAACTTGCTGGTTACCACTAATGTATCAGTGTGTCATGAAGTCACGTGATATTGGTAATTATTCATTGTGATCATGTCATTCGGGCAGTTCTTTTTTGCCTTCTCAAATGATGTAAAGATAATGACACTAATTATAGAATGTCATTACTTTCAAATCAGACTATTTAGTCTAGTGGTAATGCGTCTGCTTTCCGTCTGGGGGGGTCCTGAGTTCGAACCAGCAGCCGGGTCATACCAAAGACTTTAAAAATGGTACCTGCTGTTGCCCTGCCTGATGCGTGGTATTTAGGGTAAAAGTGGGGTAAAAATAGTCTCTGTTATGTAGTTTTATGTTGTTATTTACAGTCGGCGATATTAGCTCTTTAAGCTAATGTTAATTGTTGACCCAAAAGCCAACTTTAAATAAAGATAATTATTATTATTATTATTATCATTTGAGAAGGCAGAAAGAAGCTGCAAAACCGCCATGATTAAAATAAATAATTACCAGCAATGAGTACGGCTAATGAGTAGTGGGAGCCTATAAGCTTGATTTCGAAATTGTTTATAAAACTAAGCAAGATGGCTTCCTATCTGGATCTGGTTTCTATGAACACTTTCACAGCTTTGTTTACGATCAACTAACAATCTTAAAAGACAAACATTGTTTTTCATCTAAAAAAGAATTTTCTACGCCAGTCCTGAAAACAAAATTATCTAAAATTTCTAATTTCTTCAGGACTTCTGTCGGCTGTAAAGAATTAACTCTTTACTTTTAAAAGTTTCTTCTTTGAGACTCATTGTGTTTATTGCAGGCAGCTGGTTTGATAAATGTGCATTTAATGCAAAATACCCTTTTATGCAGTTCAGTTTCACACTGCTAAGAGTATTTATTTTCACTAGCAAAGGCCCCGCAAAAAATTTTCCTTATAAATACATGTATAATAAAAAATGCGCAAACATTCTACCTAGTGTTTGTTTACTTACCATAACGCAAAGCCAGTAGCAGAAGCTTTTACTGATTAAAGTTATAAGCTTATAGGCAGAGTACAATGGATGACGTCACAACGATGGCTTTGCGTCAGCAGTTTTCCAAGTGAAAATTGCCAAAAATAGAATACCTAATTAACTCGTCGATACTCCTCTTGGTGGACATACCCTAAAATATAGCCCACATCATCGTGTAGCCCTGTTCTTCCTCTTTCTAAAGAGCTGTATATCTCCTTCCGAAATGAGAGGTATAACTTTTGCAAAAAACGGCCGAAAAATGGCCATTTTTGGAGGTTTTTTGCCCCCCCCCATTCCTCGCTGTAGGCCCAAGTCGAAAAATAAACCCCCAATGGCACGACACTAGATCGAGACTTTTCGTTTGATGTATAGATCGCCGCAAATGGTGCGGTCGTCGAAGCTGTAGCCTCGAATCTTATATATATATATATATAAATATATATATAACATACCAGTAGAATTAATGTATACGATTTACTTTTAGAAGACCTTTCCTACAATGACAGGAGGAACAAGCCTCCAACGTCATATCATCGGCACCAGACTCCACCTCCCGGCACTCGGTCCAAAACGCCAACGAGGTTGAATCACTCTCCTGTTCGCCCAGCACTGCAGGTGCGGAGTGCCTCCACAGACGTATCGCTGCCACCTAGCGGTGAGAACGGGCGGCAGTTTGGTGATCAGCGCAGTTACTCGGTCGACGACAAGCATCAGCCGCCTCCGCCCGCAGCGTACTTCCGCGGTCTTCCGCACGTGGGCAGAAATGGCAGCACGGATGATTATGAGAGGAGTTACGATCCGGAAATCCGAAAGTATCCATCGCCGGATGAGCGGGATGAATTCCGGGACCAACGTCTTCCACCCAGATCACTGCCGCAACCGTTCAACCGAGATCTGAATAAGACGCCAACGAATGATTTCAACACTCGCAATTTTGCCCCGGCTTCATTTTACGCAACTTCAGCGGCTCCCCCTGAATTGCATTATCAGAACGCACAAAGCTTCGACAGCACCCTCTATGATACTGGAAGCAGCCCAGGTATGTTTTGAAAATTACCTAAACAAATAAACATATGTGTTATTTGAAATTTATTATAATTTCTTTCAGATTTTTTTCTTATTTAAATGTGTCATGAACATACTTTTCTCGCAAAATGTACAGAAACGAAAATGAAAGTACGTTCAGATAATTAGGGGCACCGCATTATTTCAATAAATATATGTATTAAGTGCACTTTGCACAATTGACTTTTTTGTAAGCAGAATTAGTAATATCTAGATGACGAGTGTGTCATTTGTGTTGTGTTACTGTAAAGCAGAGACCGCTTTCTGTTCAAGCTGTTTTTGTCATTTTATATGGCATTTCTTTTTGTATTGCACTTGTTTTTTTCATATTTTCTTTGTAAATTTTTTTCAAATACTGCATG
Source organism: Tubiluchus corallicola (assembly GCA_030141605.1). Classification (NCBI taxonomy): domain Eukaryota; kingdom Metazoa; phylum Priapulida; class Priapulimorpha; order Priapulimorphida; family Tubiluchidae; genus Tubiluchus; species Tubiluchus corallicola. The sequence goes on along the minus strand of JAQGDQ010001458.1, from coordinate 27,611 downwards.
TATTTCGACAACAGTTACTGTTAGTTGAAGTATTTTGTGTTTTTCAAACTCATGTCCTTATGTCCTACTGTTCCTGTCGGAATCCATTGCGTTGCTGGCTATGTCAATTTTTACATTTCTATTGTTCACGTTACTTCATACAGATACCATCACATCTTTCTCCTTCTTTCTATTGTCTATTAACCTTTCTTTCTACTCCTTTACTGCTCTTTTCTATTACACTCAGTCCACATTCATTACTTCATACAGATACCATCACATCTTTCTCCTTCTTTCTATTGTCTATTAACCTTTCTTTCTACTCCTTTACTGCTCTTTTCTATTACACTCAGTCCACATTCATTACTTCATACAGATACCATCACATCTTTCTCCTTCTTTCTATTGTCTATTAACCTTTCTTTCTACTCCTTTACTGCTCTTTTCTATTACACTCAGTCCACATTCATTCGGGGTGCTCTAAACGAGTAATTACTTCTTGAGTACCCCACGGGTCATTTGCGGCTTGGCATGTTGTGTACATAATAGTAAATATGTTACTAAATACTTTTATGTACAATGCTGTCATGATCGTTGTGGATATATTTAATAAATAAATAATTAAAAAAAATAAATAAAGAACGGTGTGTCCATAATTCAATACTGTAGCTGAATTGAATTATTTTTTCTTAACTGTACCGGCATAAATAAAACCGATTTGAATTTGAATTTGTGCACAGGAGAATGTTTTGAAGGTAAGTTAGTGGAATGTTGTAATCATTGTTACTATTGTTTTAATTTAGCTCGTGTACCTCCGCTACACAGCCATTCTGCCAGCTCATTACAAGCGACACCTAGTAGCAGTCTTAGACAACTCTCTAACCAAGTGCGGAATTCCCCGTCTCAGATGATAACACGATATCAAAGGTAATGAATGTATTAAGATAAAAAAATTGTAACTATAGTATTGTCAATACCAACTGTATTATTATTAAACTAGCAAAGGCCCCGCAAAAATTTTGTGTATAAATCCACTTATAATCAACAATGCGCAAACATACTACCTAGTGTTCGCTTATTTACCTAACGCAAAGCCAGCAGCAGCAGCTTTTACTGAATTAAAGTTATAAGGTTATAGACAGAGTATAATGGATGACGTCAGATCAATGGCTTTGTGTCAGCAGTTTTCTAAGCGAAAATTGCCAAAAATAGAACATCTAATTAACCCGTCGGTACTCCTTTTGGTGGACGTGCCCTAAAATGCAGCTCACATCATCGTGCAGCTCTGTTCTACCTCTTTCCAAAGAGCTATATATCTCCTTCCAAGAGTCCCACCAGGCGCTAGAACGTTTTTTCTGCATGCTGTTTGGTCAAAATTTCGAAAAAATCGCGAGTTGGGAAGAGAAAAACGCCCGTTATGGGACGCCGTGGCCCTCTCGCAAATTCTAAATATGCCTACTACATTTTCCAGATCTCAGGCATATAACTTTTGCAAAAAACGGCAGAAAAATGGCCATTTTTGGAGGTTTTTCGCCCACCCGGTTCGAAAAATAAACCCCCAATGGCATGACACTCGATCGAGACCTTTCGTTTGATGTATAGATCGCCGCAAATGGTGCCGTCATCCGAGCTGTAGCCTCGAATCTTATATATATATAAATATATTAAGCCCATACCAGTACAATTAATATATACGATATAGAGATTTGCTGTCTATGAAAGATTTGCACTTAATTGGGGTATAAAGGAACATTTGAGTTGTCGTGAATTGTGGTGGAACTTGTTAAATTAAAGCAATTATTAAAGCACAAAAAACACTCTTCATATAAGTAAAGCTGAAAAATTTGTCTAGAAATTTTATATCACTTACATGCTGTCTGTTTGTGCCCTGAATTTGCATTAGCAGTAATGCCGTATAAAACTTGTAAATTTAATCTCCTGTGATGATTGCTAAGCACAACCGTTTTAATGGTAAGTTGTTTGAAGCAAGATTAGTTAGCAACGTATAAAGTTTGAAAAAATCATCACATCATTCGTAACACACACGTCGCTAACTAAGCAAAATTCTAAATTACTGTTTCTTGTCAATAAGGCTAAAAATATGTTTTTGGTGAGTGAGTGGTGCACCCTGGTGGGTGAGTCGGCGATATTTTATCGTTTGGCACAAATATGTTAAATTACTTAGAATTTTATTTTCTAGCTACATTTCACTTAAGTCTTTCAAACAGGTAAGCAACATGCTAAGTAATATAACTTTGTACGGAAAGTTTTTGTGATATCGTTTTAAACTGCCTTTTCTTCCCTTTTAAAAATCGGGATTGAAATCTTTCCTTATAGTAAGTTATTTCGGATAATATTACTGGTATGTGAATTTCAATGAACCACTGATGTATCACAGTAATAAAAATAATATCTTTCGTTTTTTACCTTTTTTGTGAGAGAAACTAAATGTATGTGTGTATGTATGTATGTATGTATGTATGTATGTATGTATGTATGTATGTATGTATGTATGTATGTATGTATGTATGTATGTATGTATGTATGTATGTATGTATGTATGTATGTATGTATGTATGTATGTATGTATGTATGTATGTATGTATGTATGTATGTATGTATGTATGTATGTATGTATGTATGTATGTATGTATGTATGTATGTATGTATGTATGTATGTATGTATGTATGTATGTATGTATGTATGTATGTATGTAAAATGTTTATGCAAGTTGAGCTGCAGGATATATATATATATATATATATATAAATATTTGTGCATATACGATATTTTTTAAGTTGTATATAATATTTTCACCCTAATATTTAATTTCATGCAATTATTTTATCTATAGATTTTTTGTAAATCTTTCGTTTTTTAGCTTTTTTGTGAGAGATAGGCCGTTTTTCTAACTGTGCGAGTTTTTCTTTTACAGTTCGCCAGGTGGCAGTTATGAAGAATTCTCCGTCTTCCTGCAGCGCCAAGAGACTGGTTTCGGTTTCCGGATAGTAGGCGGGACAGAGGAAGGAACGCAGGTAGTAAGTGTGCTTTAGTTTTTTGTAACCGCATGGGTTTGTAGCCGTCATACTGTAGCTGTTTAGTTCTGTAAGTAACCACACGATGGCATGAAAATCTCTCAGTACAGTTACACGCCTGAGGTATGTTATTTTTATTGCTCTTACTGTTATTACTGCTAAGTTTTTTATTATTTGTTTTACTCAAGTTTTGTTCATTCTAATATAACAGGCTAACTGGCTTGTTGAGAGTGCCTGACTTGGTTGCTAAACTCCACTATAAGACTGGAGTGCCGTCAAAGGGCTTACTAAACTAATGAGCTAGCATAGAAAAAGTTTCCTGCAAGCTTTTGTTGACCTTTACTGACTAATATATATACATGTGTGCATGTAATATTCTAAACAGTATGCAGTCTTACTACGGCCATATCACATTGAAAACACCGGTTCTCATCTGATCACTGAAGTTAAGCAACGTAGAGCCTGGTTAGTACTTTGATGGGTGACCACCTAGGAATACCAGGTGCTGTAGGCTTGCGGGATGCTCACACTGTATCTCGACACTAGACGGAGGAGCTGCACAAGCAGCGAATGGCTAGAGGGCGGAGGAGGTCAAGTGACCCAACGGCCATGTGTAGAGAAGTAAACCTTCCAAATCAGGAGTGGAGCCCCGAAGGCGGACCAGTGCAGCATGCTCACTGACTCCGGCAGTTCTGGCAGCCAACCTGGTGCCAAACGTATCACTCTGCTTTCCTTTGGACTACACCAGGGAGGAAGAGAGGGGGCTCCTGTTGTCTGGACAACTCAGGATCTCCATACACCTTGCCCAGGCATGCGCCCTGGAGATCAGACTGCTCAGCCACAGTTGACGCTGCAGCTCCATCAATGTGATCAATAACTGACTCTCTTGGCGCACACTCCATTGTCTTCCGAGACAGAAGGATGCCAACAACAACAACAACAACAATGCAGTCTTGCTTTTCAAATATGAGAAGTGGAGTTTTCTGTCTTTTTTGCCAATTCTGTTCTGGTATCCATGCTATTTTTACCACTACACAGATGCCTGATTGGTACTCGATAAGAACTTACTGACACTCGCTCAGATTGCATAAATTTAGTACTTTTCATACAGCTTTACTCTTAGAGAGAGTTTTTAGTATGTCAAACTGCGTCTTATGATTAGAACTACAAAACATAAAAATCAAATTGAACCCTCACTATAATATAAACTTTCACAACTTAAAATCCTACTCTCATTACGAATATTCAATTTATTTGCTATGAATTTACTGTGAAACCCATTTTTTTTCACTTTTTATCGCTTTGTTGTTAGTGCGATTAAAATTTGAACCGTCATTTTTGTTCCAAGACACAAATGAGCGAAGTCACTGCATCACCAAAGATCATTTTTCAAACATCGGTAACCAAAGACCGCTCTCTGTAACTCGTATGTCATTCTCGCTCACTCGCACAAAAGACGCAAAGCATGGCGATCTTTACGGCAATGCGCACATTGGAAATTCGTCAGAATAACTGAAGTTATTTCATTTATAAGTTTCCCTTGCTTAATAATAACTAGGGGTGAGCACCGAACGTTCGAGTTCGATTCGAACGAGTTTTTTTCTGTTTGGACTCGATTCGAATCCAAAACTATAGATTCGAATAATTCAGCACTTCAAACACATATGCTCTTTATCACAAAAACGATTGAAACATCATGCAATTAGCGTAATTTAGCTGTGATTTCTGCACAGAATTTTAAACAAATTACTAGTCGTTTTATTGCAGAACAAAATCTAGTGATGTGCATGATCTTTGTAAGACTAATTTTTACTGGTGGTTCGAAAATTTGTTCGAAAATCTTTCAATCTCAATTTGAATTCGGTTCGAATTCGAAACACTGAAGTTCGGTTCGATTCGAATTCGCTTTCTGGTACAGAATGCTCACCCCTAGTGTATAACCATCAATTCTTTGTTGTATGTGGAATTGTTCTTAGTGTATTTATTAAGCATGTAGCCCAAGCATGGCTTTTACTGTTCTGTTTGTCATGAGCTTATTAGTAACTACTTTAACGGAAGTGGTGCTGACAAGCCACTGGCATAGCAGTGTCTAGTTTTCTTGCTGGATTACTGCTGCATTTACCTGTCTGAAGGCAGATTTCTTTTATTTTAGAATTCTGCCTGGCCAATGTCTACAATAGACGTGACGGGCGTATGATGATGATGATGATGATAGTAACTACTGAAGTTGAAATTGTACCTCATTTAAAAAAAATTGTTAGTCGAATGATAAATTTTGAATAAAATTGTATGTGTTGTTTGAACCATGCTTTATGTACAGTGGTTTCCTGGAAGTTAGTTCTTTATGGTACTAAAGCTGAATCATAAATTATTAGTATCCTTCAAGTAATTCATTAAAACTACAGTAGTATCTTGTTATAAATGCCACCATTTATAATGTCATCCTTGCTTAACCCTCAAATTTTTAGCAAAACAAAATATCTGTATTTGCATAAACATGCATCTCATTATAATGCCATACTCTCTATGACAGTGGTGTGCAAATTGAGGCCCGCGGGCCACTTGTGGCGCGCCGAGAGAATTTGTACGGCCCGCGAAGAGATTTGTCAACCTAATGAAAGTGCGGCCCGGGTGATTAATTGAGTGTATCCAGCTGAAGTCCGGGCCACGATCCCAAAGATAGTGCGGGTAGTTTTTTCTACTAGATCGCATGCCATTAACCCTTACAAGACGGTTGTAGGTTAATGTCACTGTACTACAAAGACTGTGCGATACACATTACTAATATGTATTGTAATGAAATTACCACTAGCTGTCCTGAAAGTAGAAATATATGGTTTGTAATATAAATTTTAATAACTTCTAAAATAGTTTCTTGAGTGTAGTAGTAATGATGTATGCAGGTCGGATGCAAAAAAATCGTTATTAGGCCTTTCTGTACCTGGCTCCTTGATCAAACTGCCTGTGGCCTGCAGAAATTGCAGGAAAGTTTAATATGGCCCGGCTAGTCAGATAATTTGCACACCCCTGACCTACAAGTTTTAATAGGTATTTGTTTAATGTATGGAATGCAACACTTACCTAAAATGTTATATAACACTTTGCTGGTGAAGTGAGAACTTCTTCCATATTCAGAAATATTTTCATCTAACATCTACTTTACTGCCATCTAGGTTTCGGTTGGACATATCGTTCCCGGTGGTGCTGCGGACACCGACGGTCGATTGAGAATAAATGATGAATTGGTTTCGGTCGATGGTCATTCCGTCCTGGGCGTGTCCCACCACAAGGTCGTACAGCTGATGGGTAACGCGGCAATAAACGGTCGAGTTACCTTGGGTGTGCGGCGAAGAATAGGTATTAGTTATTTTCTGTACATATTTCTCCAAACAACATTAATGACTGTTCGGGCTGCAGCAAAAACATGAAATTGCAGATACATGTCCCCATTAATAGAATTCATATTTATCTAAATTGCTAGTGATAGAATGTGTTTGTTGACATTGTTTGATGTGTTGAGACTGTAGTTTGAGACACTTTTTTCAGCTCAGAAAGGAAGCAGTTATTGCATTTTAATATACAAATATTCGGACTAAATATAATACAAGTAGTCGTTGTCTTACGACTAAAACGCGTTCCGGCGGATTAGCAAAGTGGATATTAAAGCGGTTGCAAGTTGTTGTTTGTGTGATCGCACAAAGTGTGGCAGCATCTACAATGAATGTATCGAAACAGCCAAACAGGTAGTGATGTGAAGTTAATTTGTTTAAGGAATTATGAGTTATGTACATGTAGTTGGTTTTGTATGATTAACTAAGTAAGTTTCGGTTGGGCCATAAAATCGAACAGGCTTAAGTCACATAAGTCAATTATTACCTGTACTGGATGCCAGTGGTTATTCCATGAGAATGAATGAGTGAATTCTGCACTGTTTAAGGAAAAATGAATACTCTTTAGTATGTACGTCGAGTGAATAATACGCACACAACATGCAAAATCTAAGTTGTGACACTCGATACCTTGTTAAATGAAATTCATTACCATTTTACGTGCTACTGCATGAAATCCACATTGTGCATCTACCATCAGTGGATGTGCAATATTTCCTTACCAAACCAGGTTTCTGGTGACATTTTTATACCATCTTAATGTTTCATATTAACAATAAAAATAGTAATAATTATAGTAATATTTCGTAATTATAAAACTTAGATATTATAATAACATAATGTAATATAGCCATAATTGCGATATGTTCTAGTAGATTAGAATGACGCCATTGCCGATTAACCCTTTCATACCCGTTGTATCCCGCGGGATACGAGAATATTTTCTGCCTTTAAAATTAATAAAATTTTAAAACTGACAGTTATTTGATCTGTTAATAGTTATTTTGATTTAAGCCAATAACAATAGACTAAAAATGGTGATAAAATGGCAAACTAAAAAATCTGCATAGCATAAAAACTGCGCAAGGTACAGTGCTTTAGAGACGACTTTGTACAGATCAGCATAGCGTGCATACTAAATGTTTTAAATACTTTAAAAAATTATCAGCAGTTGCAAAATGAAGCACATTTTATGCTTCCTTTGAATCCCAATGTATCCCGTGGGATACAGTCTATATTTAGCACGAGGGCACAGGTAGAAAAAGTAATTATTATGTGTAAACAAGATGGACATACTGAACAAAAGTAACAAAAAATTTTCTTATTAAAAATGTAATTTGGGACTGAAAGGGTTAACAGTCTAGTCATCGTAAAATGACTGACTGGTATGTTGCTACATTGTTTATTAAATGGATCTATTTTGATGGCAATAAAGAATTTATCTGTCTATCTATCTAATGAAAGTTTGTTGTTTAGCAAAGTTGCACTACCCATACGATGTGACTGTGACCAGACAAGAGAGTCAAGGCTTTGGTTTCGTCATCATATCTTCCATGAATCGTTACGGATCGATGATAGGTGAGATTTTCGTCAAACTTGTTTATGGAGGGTGTTGCAGGTACAAATGTTTTGGTCCATTACCCCTTCTCAAGGTAGTATATGCATTAGAAGCCACAATATATTAGATTGTAGTTCAACAAGCTAGACTACCCCTTCCCAAGGTAGTATATACATTAGAAGCCACAATATATTAGACTGTAGTTCAACAAGCTAGACTACCCCTTCCCAAGGTAGTATATACATTAGAAGCCACAATATATTAGACTGTAGTTCAACAAGCTAGACTACCCCTTCCCAAGGTAGTATATGCATTAGAAGCCACAATATATTAGACTGTAGTTCAACAAGCTAGACTACTTTTTCTACTCTGACATTGTATAGGTGGAACTTGTTATGTACACACATCTCTGTTACATTTAAAAATTTGACTTATAATTATACTGCTACCTTTTACTGACATTCTGGCTTTTTCTCGACTCAATATTGGACCAACAATGTATGTATGCATTTTAGCTTTTTAGTGTAACGTAGTAATCTGTAGCACTTATTTTCTAGCACTTATTTCAGTAGTTTTGTAGAGGTAGTAATTGTAGATTACAGAAAATTTGTATTTTGCAGAATAAACTAACATAGATATGGGAACGCAACTTTGGTTTGAGCGTATACATTACAGAGATGTCCTTGTGAAACTTGAAGTGCAAATTCTATATTTTGCTTTACAGGAAGGATAATAGATGGCAGTCCAGCTCAGAAGTTGGATAAGATTCACGTCGGTGATCGGATACTCGCCGTTAACGGTGTAGATATTACGCAAATGCACCACGGAGAGACAGTGAAACTGATAAAAGACTCGGGTTTGAAGGTGACGTTGACGGTGGGGCCACCTATTGACGATTCGACGAGTTTAGCTGGTTCACAGCGGGTGAGCTGCATTAAGTTGCACAATTTTGGCTTGAATCTCTCATTAGAACTACATTATTCTAACAGCTTTTATTTATGCTTAATAGTTTGTTTTGAATTCTTTATTGTATAGATATTAAGACACTCATTTGTGATTTACCTCAATGATATTCGTCTTCAGTTTTTGACTTTTCATGAGGGGTGGGTCACACTATTTTTGTAAGAGTTGTTCAACTGTACGATGTTTTTTGGATGAACTTCGTCATTTTTTTATTATTATTATCACATTCAGTACAATATAAAGCACACAGTGACATCAAAATTATTACTTCATACTGTATTAAATTGTTATATTTCATACACTATCGTTATCATAAAAGAATAATTGTACTGCAGTGGGCTAGAGAAGCAAAGGCTTATATAAGCCCACTGTCATGTGAACCCGATAAAAAAACAATGAGTGAACAAAAAAAAGAACTGGGAGAAAGGTTAGATCACACAGGAAGGGTAGAAGGATGTGTTAGTGGAAATGGTAGGAAGAAAGATAATTGATGTTGACATCAGCTCTAAAGATTTATCAATGATGCCTTGTTTTGAATAATCTGAACTTTTTGCTGCATAATTGGCATCACAGACGTTATTACCTAACTGTCCGCTTGCGATATATATATAACGTTACTGCCAATGCAAGCCATGCATGCAATAAGACAGCATGTAGGTGATATAAAATTTCGGGATGTATTTTCAAGTGTTATTTATGAAGACTGTTTTCTTGTCTCTTAAACAGTAGAGCTGGTATTAAATTTGTTAAAATAATATTCCTTAAGACATCTCTGTATGTTTGCATGGTAGGTCCACATATTAACAAAAAGCTTCAGTAATGACTGTAGCTGTTTTTAAATATTCACGCCAAACAAGCCATCCGGCAATATGCTACCTGTTACGTGTTTGAGAGACGTGTTAGTGGGAAAATAATTTCTCAGAGAAAACTGGGAAAGGTTCAGCCTATGGGTTTTCCTTAGCTAACAGCAAGTAACGGGTTTGTGAAGTGTTTGTGCTGTGTTTGCATGCAGTTTTGTAACTTATTTTCACATAACTGTTTGTAGTGTGCTATTCACACAACGTATTAACAGCATGTGTTGTCACGCTCCTATACAGAGTTCTACCGGCTCCATGGTAACGGCACAAGCGTTTCCGGTCGCTGTTTCGGAAGCTGATCTTCTCCACCACAGTGACGAGCAGTTCGCATACAATGTTGATGAAACAGGTGGACAAACAGAGGCGCCGTATAGTGGAGATGAAAGAAAACAATCTGAGAGGGTACACTTGTGTCCATTTGCATGCAAATTTTCCTTTTCTGTTTTTTTCCATGCAATGTGAAACACATTTTGCTTTCATTCTTCTAAAATACTAAACATAAATTTTGCATTCATTATTACACTAGCTTGGATAACTTTTGCATTTATTATTACACTAGTTTGGCTTGCCTCAACGAAGACTCTTGTTTTTTGGAAGCGGAATACAACTTGGTTAGTACTTGGATGGGTGACCGCCTAGGAATACCAGGTGCTGTAGGCTTGCGGGATGCCCACACTGTATCTCGACACTAGGCGGAGGAGCTGCACAAGGCAGCCAACGGCTAGAGGGCGGAGGAGGTCAAGTGACCCAACGGCCATGTGTAGAGGAGTAAACCTTCCAAATCAGGAGTGGAGCCCCGAAGGCGGACCAGTGCAGCATGCTCACTGACTCCGGCAGCTCCTGCAGCCAACCTGGTGCCAAACGTATACCAGCGAGGAAGAGAGGGGGTTCCTGTGGTCTGGGCAACTCAGGATCTCCATACACATTGACTAGGCGTGCGCCCTGGAGAGGCCACAATGTGATCAATAACAGACTCTCTTGGGCGCACACTCCATTGTCTTCCGAGACAGAAGGATGCCAATAACTTTTTAATAACATTCAGACCAAAATGGTATTTAATTTGTGTCATAGTAACCGTGTGGTTATTTGTTGCAACAATTTTTAAGTTCGCAATTTTGTATAAACAAAGTGTTGAAACTTTCCAACATTTTATAATGTTTGTCTTAGGACCGGGTGTCAATTGCCAAATAATGACAGCAAAAATCAATAGATATATTTTTAAGCTTCTACAGAATGGAAATTCTATGTGATGTCACAGTTGAGCTTTGCGGGAGAGAAACACAAAATTTAAAAAGAATTTGATCGAGGGTTGCACATCATTACTTCAGACCATTGGCATCACTTTAAGTTAATGCACAAGACCGAATGGTGTTCTTGCTCCGTGCCTCAGCCTCTCTGGTGGTCATTTTTAAATGCCATTCATGTCTTCTCCTTATCCTTCTTTAAGAGCACATATGCCTAGAAGAACATGTAGTCAACTGGAGTTGTGTGAAACTGAATGATAATGTTAAAATACCATTTTGGTCTGAATGCTATTAAGAAGTTATTGACATCCTTCTGTCTCCGAAGACAATGGAGTGTGCGCCCAAGAGAGTCTGTTATTGATCACATTGTGGCCTCTCCAGGACGCACGCCTGGGCAAGGTGTATGGAGATCCTGAGTTGCCCAGACAACAGGAACCCCCTCTCTTCCTCCCTGGTGTAGTCCAGAGGAAAGCGGAGCGATACGTTTGGCACCAGGTTGGCTGCAGGAGCTGCCGGAGTCAGTGAGCATGCTGCACTGCTCCGCCTTCGGGGCTCCACTCCAGATTTGGAAGGTTTACTCCTCTACACATGGCCGTTGGGTCATTTGACCTCCTCCGCCCTCTAGCCGTTGGCTGCTTGTGCAGCTCCTCTGCCTAGTGTCCAGATACAGTGTGGACATCCCGCAAGCGTACAGCACGTGGTATTCCTAGGCGGTCACCCATCCAAGTACTAACCAAGTTGTATGTTGCTTAACTTTGGTGATCTGACGAGAACCGGTGTTTTCAACGTGATATGGCCATAGACTCTATTAAAAAGTAACGCTATTAAAATAGAATAAACATGTCTGGAATGACCAAAATAGATAATTGTTAACTAATATGTAACAAAATATTGACTTCTCAGTCACGATTATCCCACTTTCTTCCTTCATTTCTAGTCGCTGGTTCAGCACACCGGGAAAAACACCTCCAGGAACTTGTTTGCCGTAGAACTGAAGAGAGGCGCCAGGGGTTTCGGATTCAGCATTCGCGGAGGAGTTGAGTTTCAGAGCATGCCCCTGTACGTGCTCCGAATCGCAGAGGGCGGTGCTGCGGAAATGGACGGTCGGATACAAGTAAGAAATCTTGAGCTTTCGTAACTTGATCTCATGCTTTATTGTTTGCACGAATTGAAAAAAAAAACATCTGCTTATTATCAATTAACTGTAATCTTAATGTCAAGATTGCTACTAATGATCTTGCATTAATTGAATATGCATACCAAACTTGAAATTCAGCAAATGTGAACAAGTTGGAATACAGTTTAGGACAGGGGTGTGCATATTGCGGCCCGCCGAGAGAATTTGTGCGGCCCGCGAAGAGATTTGTCAGCATAATGAAAGTGCAGCCCAGGCGATTAATTGAGTGTATCCAGCTGAAGTCTGTGCCACGATCCCAAAGATAGTGCAGGTAGTTTTTTCTACTAGATCGGATGCCATTAACCCTTACAAGACGGTTGTAGCTTAATGTCACTGTACTACACAGACTGCGTGATACACATTACTAATATGCATTGTTATGAAATTACCACATCTGTCCTGAAAGTAAATATTATATATGGTTTGTAATATAAATTTTAATAACTTCTAAAATAGTTTCTTGAGTTTAGTAGTAATGATGTACGCAGGTCGGATGCAAAAAAATCATTATTAGGTCCTACTGTACTTGGCTCCTTGATCAAACTGCCTGTGGCCCACAGGAACTGTGGGAAAGTTTCATGTGGCCCGGCTAGTCAGGTAATTTGCACACCCCTGACGTAGTTATAACAAATTATCAAAATATACCATGTTGTTGATACGATTTTAACACGCTGCCCATCTGTGGATTTGAGCCTCGATATTGCTCAATAAGGCTTTAAAAGACTTCTGATTACAATGACTACAAAATAAAACATAAAATGAGCAGACTATCTGGTGGCTTATTCTTATACTAAAACCTAGATTGTTGACTTAATTGCTAGAGCTTTCGAAAGTCACAAATAGGCTTAGTATGACAAGTAGTATAAGAAATTTACCTGGCTGCAGTTCATTTGTGTTTTATCTAAATTGAACCATAAAGTACTCTTCTAAACATTGAAAGTTATTCAAAAAATCGAAGTGTCGCAAAGTTTGTAATAATGTTCAGTAGCAACTCGTGTAGGTATCTCCTACAACTAATGTGACGGAAACTCAAAAAGAATTTCCTTCGTAGCATATGGTGTTCTCAGAAATCTTTATTTCTGTATATAAAAAAATGAAAATAATAAATTTGACTGCTTTTACTGCTTACAAATGTATAATGATCTAATAATTATAATTTAAGACAATAAAAGTAAATATTACTCACATCGTACGGCTATAACAACTTAAAACATCCTTGGAACGTCATACTGGTTTACAGCAAATCAGGTAAAGACGCTACGAATAATTACTTCAAAATTTATCTAAACATTTTTTAACATTTGCTGAGGCTTTTGTGAGCGTGTTTAGTGAGGCTCAACCTAATTTACAACACAGGTAAAATTACAGGTAAGTTCACATAGGTGCTGCCACCTACATGTTAAGGCCAGAAACTGACCTTAACAACTAACTTAATGTCTTAATAAATTTAAATTGCTATTTTGTTGTTTTTTCTAATTTACTATGTAAACTTTTTCATTTTGCTTGTACATTATAGCAGATAATTAAACTACATACATTCCTATACCAATGCGTATACAGAATTAAATAATTGTCCTAAGTTTCAGTAAATGAGAAGTTATTAATTTTATTTTGTATGTATGGTTTGCAGTGTTGGGTTGGTTGATGTTCTAAAGTACAATAAGGTCGTGTTGTTGGCCTGCACAGCAGAAACTAGAATGCAGGTTGCAGTCGACATACAACTACAGTCTAGCCTCGTTATCTCGCCCCTCGTTATGTCGCTAAACTTGTCTCTCGCCATAGAAAGTACCAGGACGGATTTCCTGCTTTGATATTTACCTCGTTAAGTTGCCACCCTCGCTTCTCGCCCTCGCCACGTCATGCTAGGATGAGTGCTTATGTAAACTATATAACGCCAAACAGACAAACTCGGAGGTGAATCGATCAATACATATACCGCGTGTCGATCAATATAACAGCAGTATGTAGACAATGCTGTTGTACTCGATAGACAGACATAATTAATCTAGTGTGTGTCTCACCAGGATTAGATTAGGAGTGCTGTGGTTGGTTAATGCGCAGAGAAACTAAAGCGTCACCGATATCCTTACTCTATAACACCAAAGCTGCATTTAAGTTTGAGTTTCCACAAAGTGTGAGCACTATATTAATCAACTATTATGTATATACATATAGACTAACTTCGTTATATTCCCGTTATCTCGTCATACTCGCCTCTCGCCAAAAATTTGCCCTAGATGGACAGTGGTGAGATAACGAGGCTAGACTGTACTGTATTCGACTTTACGACCCAACCTCAATTTATTTAATTAATCATACAAAACCAATCATAACTCATATTTGCTTTTATTTTTTAAACGAATTAACTTTAAATCGCTATCTGTTTCAATAAATTCATCATAAGCTGTGGCATACTTAGTGCGAGTGCGCACACAACGTCTTGTGTGTTCAGACGCAATGCTTTAATATACGGGGCCGACTCGCATGCAGGGATGAGAATGACAAATTGCAAAAAACTGAAACACGTCGGGTATTGGGGCCCCCAATGGGGTTGAGGGGCAAAGCCCCCTTGGAGCCAGGAAGAAATTACAATTTTGTGACCATAGTGAGCCTCTAAGTGGACTTAAAATATCAATTACCTTGTTCATGCATAATTTAAAATACACAACTATCAAGGATACATGATGCCTAATTGTCTCAAAAACGCCTAAGTACTGGCCGCTCCTATGCAAAAGTATATAAAAACTGCCTGCAATTGACTCAAATAACTCCACACAATTGATTCTATATTTTTATACATAGAGATATATACGTGGTTACACTGATGTATGTGATGTAAACAAAGTGACGGCCTGCCATCTAGCGGTCAGCTTGTGAAATAATGTACTGAGTCCGTAAAAAGTTTCTCAATGAATTTACGCGATTTACAAAAATGGCACTACTGGTCTTCCAAAAACTCTGAATTCCGCGTTTCTGCGGAAAATTCTCATCCCTGATCGTATTGTAGTCACCAATGAACTTATTTTGAAAACTTCGTTTTTTACATAAGAACAGCCATGGATATATTGGCATAGACAGAAAATTCTCAACCCTGCTCGCGTGCAAATCATCTTACGACCAATCCGGCAGAAAGTAGCACGGTCGAAAGTTTACGACTACCTGTATAACGACAGTGGACTGGTCAGTACTCAAAGAGGAACATGATTGTCGGAGTACAATATTTGTACAACGTGCTGTTAATAAAATTTTGCTTTGACTTTAGATAAATGTGCAGTAAAGGTAGCTGTTATTTCTCTTAATAATAATAATAATAATAATCTTTATTTAAAGTCAGCTTTTAGGGTCAACAATTAACATTAGCTCTAAGAGCTATTATCGCCGACTGTAAATAACAACCTACAACTACCTAACAGAGACTATTATTACCCCACTTTTACACTAAATACCACTCGCCAGGCAGGGCAACAGCAGGAACCATTTTTAAAGTCTTTGGTGTGACCCGGCCGCTGGTTCGAACTCACGACCTCCCAGATGGAAAGCAGACGCATTACCACTAGACTAAACCGTCTGGTCATGCAACTTATAATAAAAAAGAAACTAGTTACTGTGACCCAAATTCAAAATTAATCGATTCGAAATTTTTGCTGTGCATGGTTTTCTGATGATCTTTTTGCATTTCTAGGTGGGAGATGAAATAATTGAAATAAATGGCTGTAACACAAAAGGCATGAGTCACGCAGAAGCAATAGAAATTATCAGACAAGGTGGTACGTTCGTGCGGTTATTGTTGCGCAGAGGCACCTTATCACCGGCCGAGCTCCGTGAGTATCGGAATCTTTCATAGACAAAATTTTTTAATATACAACCACTCGCTGAACCTTTTTCATATTGTTTCAATATTTTGCATATTTAACTAAAATTAAAAGCTTTAATGCCTATTGTGGTGAATGTGTAGTTTACAATGTGGGTTCAGAAAACCATTTTTTGTTTACGCATTTGGTTTTTATCTTTGAAGTTTACATCAAAAAGCATTGTGTTATATGTGGTGCAAAAGTGGCAAAAGGTACTAGATGAAATTGTGTACAAATAATCGATTGGAAAAACTGTTAGTAATACATCCAAGTATTGAAACTGAAACTGACTTAAAACTGAAACTGTCAGTTCATAATTATGATTAAAAGTTAAATTACATTTTTCTCATTCATAACATTTTGATAACAGTTAGATTCTCATTTACATAAAAGAAAGTACTGTTTAACTGAATGTTTAAACATCTTTTGCTTAAAATCTTACAGAGAAACTTGTCTCGCAGCAAAAGACTGGATCGACAACGAGTCTGACAAACGGTCCCATCAGTCACAGCTCTCCAAACGTAAATCGCCGTGACAACGATTATTACCAGTGGAACTATGAGAGCGAAAAAGCTCGTCTCATTGGCAATGCATCTGATTACCCCAGCGACCAGCGTTACCATGACGACATGCCGTATGATTACACTACTGAGAGACCGTCTTTGCAGCAGCATTCTAATTCAGTTGGCTATATTCCTTCAACATCAGTACCGCACCATTCGCAATCCAATCGTACAACTCCGCAGCATCAGCAACTTTCCTCGTCGGCGTGGCAGCCGCGCAGCAGTGCACAGCAGAGTTATTCGCAAAAAGACTGGAACTATGGGCCAAACCAGCCGCCATATCATGAACATCTTGCTCAGAATTTCTGATAGTTGCATGATAAGCTACAAAGCACGTGTTTTCTTTGAAATTTGTGTCATGCTTATAGATTTTATGTTCTCCTGCTCTGGCAATAATTGGGAAATCTTTGCAGCAAATGCTGAACTGGCAATAATTGAGAGATCTTAGCAACTGGATGGTAAGTGCCGCGAAAGAATGATTTGTTTAGCAGCTCTG
Organism: Tubiluchus corallicola; assembly: GCA_030141605.1. Lineage (NCBI taxonomy): Eukaryota > Metazoa > Priapulida > Priapulimorpha > Priapulimorphida > Tubiluchidae > Tubiluchus > Tubiluchus corallicola. The sequence goes on along the minus strand of JAQGDQ010001458.1, from coordinate 10,498 downwards.
TACAGTGCAATGAGATTGTGTTAGAAATGCTTAATGGGCGATTTTTCATTCATGAAACTGCAGAGGTTTGTGATTTTGCCTGAAATTAAAATAAATTTGCAGTTTTTTGTTGTTTTTGCTTGCATACGTGCAACATACGGTTGAGCAGTATGCGTTGTGCGTTATGGCACTACATTAACTGCTTGTTGTTGGTTTTGGTGGCTGAAATGCCCGAACTGTTACACTGTTGTTGTGCTTTTTTTGTTTCAGCAAGTTTGTAAAGCATTTACACAAAAATTTATTTGCATATGTTGGTTGTTTGTGGCAGTTTTCAGCAAGATATAATGGCAATCATTATTTCTATACCTATGTTGTAAGTATTGTGATACTAGGTAGCAAATAAACAATAATAAAGTAGTATATATACTTGCTTAGCAGTCTGCTAATATCTAATGTATATTTACTTACATGCTGAGTATAGGGAAATAGTTAAACTAGATATCGATTATTTATGTAGAACTATTAACGATCTTGTTTATTTATTTAGCTTTACAATAACAAAGATACTAAATCTAGTATGCATCGTGTACATACATGATTCCTGTATATAATATGTAAGATAGTAACAGTTTACGCTGTTCAAAATTGTACTTACTGTATACGCTTGTTGCTAGGAGAACTTGTTTTGTTCTGTGACCATCTCAACCACTGACTGAAAATTGCTGTCTTTTATAGCGTATCTTAATTTTTGACCATTGTATTGTGTAAAATTGTTCTACCGTTTAAGCCAGGGGTGTGCAAATTGCGGCCCGCCGAGAGAATTTGTGCGGCCGGCGAAGAGATTTGTCAACCTAATGAAAGTGCGACCCGGGCGATTAATTGAGTGTATCCAGCTGATGTCCGTGCCACGATCCCAAAAATAGTGCGGGTAGTTTTTTCTACTAGATCGGATGCCATTAACCCTTACAAGACGGTTGTAGCTTAATAACGCTGTACTACACAGACTGTGTGATACACATTACTAATATGCATTGTAATGAAATTACCACTACCTGTCCTGAAAGTAGAAATATATGGTTTGTAATATAAATTTTAATAACTTCTAAAATAGTTTCTTGACTGTAGTAGTAATGATGTAAGCAGGTCGGATGCAAAAAAAATCGTTATTAGGCCTTTCTGTACTTGGCTCCTTGATCAAACTGCCTGTGCCCGCAGGAATTGCGGGAAAGTTTAATGTGGCCCGGCTGGTCAGATAATTTGCACACCCCTGTTTTAAGCGCTTTTTGTGACAACTAGTTTTTCAAAGAGCAATCAAGTATATCAAATGTTTCTACTGAAGAAAGAAATGATTTAATGCAGGAATGGATTTTCCTGATTTGTCTGTGTCAAGCTGCTGCTTTGGTTTTTATTTTGCTCCATCTGGCTTTCTCTTTTCATTCGTCATGTGTTGAAGTTTAATTATAGTGAAATAGTCTCTGAATAAAAAGTACTGAAAATTTTTACGATACTTTTACAGTAGATTGATCAGTCACACCTATATTGTTTTAAATTTCTAAAGTTGTTCTAATCATCTACTTGAAACTCTAGCCATTTTAAAGATTATTATACTTTGTTATACAATTATTTTTAGATAGCTTGAACACTAGTATACGTGTTATACCAATTTATTGTTATTGTTGTTTATTTTTTATTTACCCCTTTACGAAGTTCATTCTTTTTGGGGAAAATGGACAGAACGAACTCTCACTTAGGAAATAATATCAAATATAAAACTGTATCTAACACTAGATATGCATAATATAAGTATAATTATGAGATATAGATAGTTTAATATTAACATATTGCAGACGTTTAGTTTGCAAGGGATGACCAAATTTTTGTACATTTGTCTTAGTCTCGGTTATTGTAATGTTTTAACCGTTTTGATGCTTTAAGGTACATTGTTCTATCGCAGATTATCACCACCAGGTGGCAGTGATTTTATTTTGCTTGCTTGCTGTAACGTTATAGGATTCTCCATCTCTCTTCTGATCATTTTTTATCAATCTTGTCAGAATATTTTAACTGGAAATGGCGTAATAATTGTGCAAAATTATGGTTTGCATTGACAATTTATAAGATAATAAATATTCCGAAAAGAATTTGTTTGAGAAGCTTTTCAATATTGAAACTTTTTTAATATGTTTAGATCTATAGACTCCCTAAACTAAACGTTTGGTAAGCAAAGTAAAACATGAGATATTTGATGGCAGCTGGAAGACCTAGACTCCTCTTCATGAGGAATTTGCCACCAGCTAGAAGACCTAGACTCCTCTTCATGAGGAATTTGCCATCAGCTGGAAGACCTAGACTCCTCTTCATGAGGAATTTGCCATCAGCTAGAAGATCTAGACTCCTCTTCATGAGGAATTTGCCGCCAGCTAGAAGACCTAGACTCCTCTTCATGAGGAATTTGCCATCAGCTAGAAGACCTAGACTCCTCTTCATGAAGAATTTGCCACCAGCTAGAAGACCTAGACTCCTCTTCGTGAGGAATTTGCTGCCAGCTAGAAGACCTAGACTCCTCTTCGTGAGGAATTTGCTACCAGCTAGAAGACCTAGACTGCTCTTCATGAGGAATTTGCTGCCAGCTAGAAGACCTAGACTCCTCTTCATGAGGAATTTGCCGCCAGCTAGGCTGACTCCTTGCCAGCTAGAAGACCTAGACTCCTCTTCATGAGGAATTTGCCACCAGCTAGAAGACCTAGACTCCTCTTCATGAGGAATTTGCTGCCAGCTAGAAGACCTAGACTCCTCTTCATGAGGAATTTGCCACCAGCTAGAAGACCTAGACTCCTCTTCATGAGGAATTTGCTGCCAGCTAGAAGACCTAGACTCCTCTTCATGAGGAATTTGCCACCAGCTAGAAGACCTAGACTCCTCTTCATGAGGAATTTGCTGCCAGCTAGAAGACCTAGACTCCTCTTCATGAGGAATTTGCCACCAGCTAGAAGACCTAGACTCCTCTTCATGAGGAATTTGCTACCAGCTAGAAGACCTAGACTCCTCTTCATGAGGAATTTGCTGCCAGCTAGAAGACCTAGACTCCTCTTCATGGAGGTTCTTCAGAAGACCTCTTTCGGGAATTGCAAGCCCTATGAGGAATTTGCCACCAGCTAGAAGACCTAGACTCCTCTTCATGAGGAATTTGCTGCCAGCTAGAAGACCTAGACTCCTCTTCATGAGGAATTTGCTGCCAGCTAGAAGACCTAGACTCCTCTTCATGAGGAATTTGCTGCCAGCTAGAAGACCTAGACTCCTCTTCATGAGGAATTTGCCACCAGCTAGAAGACCTAGACTCCTCTTCATGAGGGATTTGCTACCAGCTAGAAGACCTAGACTCCTCTTCGTGAGGAATTTGCTGCCAGCTAGAAGACCTAGACTCCTCTTCGTGAGGAATTTGCTACCAGCTAGAAGACCTAGACTGCTCTTCATGAGGAATTTGCTGCCAGCTAGAAGACCTAGACTCCTCTTCATGAGGAATTTGCCGCCAGCTAGAAGACCTAGACTCCTCTTCATGAGGAATTTGCCGCCAGCTAGAAGACCTAGACTCCTCTTCATGAGGAATTTGCCACCAGCTAGAAGACCTAGACTCCTCTTCATGAGGGATTTGCTACCAGCTAGAAGACCTAGACTCCTCTTCATGAGGAATTTGCTGCCAGCTAGAAGACCTAGACTCCTCTTCATGAGGAATTTGCCACCAGCTAGAAGACCTAGACTCCTCTTCATGAGGGATTTGCTGCCAGCTAGAAGACCTAGACTCCTCTTCATGAGGAATTTGCCGCCAGCTAGAAGACCTAGACTCCTCTTCATGAGGAATTTGCTGCCAGCTAGAAGACCTAGACTCCTCTTCATGAGGAATTTGCCACTTGATGCAAATGGAAACCTGTTTTGTTTTTCATCAGGATTCTTTGCAGAATTTACCATAAGATTTAACTGCTGCATTCTTTCTGTTAGCGAACATTAGTTAACAAAATTCAGCACAAAATTATGTTTCAAAGACATCTTTTTCGTATTATTTTCGTTGCCAGATGGCGGCACTAGGCAACATTCGGCTCTTACGCACAGCAATTGGGCGTATTCATAATCTATACTCCACAATAATTAGAAAGATCACACAAAACTTTTTTATGTTGCAAACGCTGCAAAACGTTTATCAATATAAAGTAAACCTGCAGCAGACTGAATTGGAGTCCTTCTGCAGCATTAACAAGCATTTTATACGCTTGCACGAAGAGCACGCGCATACCTGATCAAGACAAAATAGTTATTTTCTCACATTCTTATTTTATTTATTTCTAGTTATTCAACTACTCATTTATCTTACAGACAACTTTTTGTTTTAATAATGCAATAGTGATATTTATATAATGAAAACGAGTAAACAAAAAAGAATACACTTAAAATTATTAAATACCTGCATTCTCAAAATGTGAAGTGATTAGAAGTAACTTTAATAAAAATGAGCTAGTATTGGTAAAGCTAGTAATCTTAATTTGTACAGAATGCAACCTGTAAAGGAATTGAAACACTGATATGAAGTTAGCTGTCCTCGTGTAAAAAAACGCGGTTTCTATGCGAAACTAAGTTTTTGCTGCACACGTTGTTGAGAAATCTTCAAAAAAATTGTGACAACAGTTCTGCGCGTCCTCTATGGACGGAGTCATAGGAAACACGCGTCATTTGACGTCATAGACATCGTTACCAGGTAGCGGGAATTTGTCTAGAAGTGTTGAAAAGGCTGAGGGTTTGCATGGCTACCTGGGATGTGTGCACTACCAGACAGATATGCACCGTAGGAATGAGTTTAAAGGATTTTCTGCGGGACGTTTAGACTAGAATAAGGTTAGTTTAATTGTGATTTTCCAAAACAGGATTCAAACAGGATTACGTGTAACTGAAATTACGATATGAGACAAACGCAAACTTTTCAGTTTTCAAACTTATTCATCTGCAGTCTTTTGCGTTTATGTAATTTCACTAATTTTAAATTCACAATAACTGTAATTTCACAATTTTGTTTTATTCGGCAACTAAATGCAATATTATAACGTTTAAGTTTCACTGTCGTGTTTAGGAGTTAAGCTAGGAGATTTTTCTTCCTATAGAGGGCATCATGAGCACGCTAGAGGGAAGAAGTCTCAGCGAAGAAGTTCACAGAAGGAAGACGAAAAGTGGAGCAGGTAAACCTTCCAATGTTTTTAAGGGCGTCAGAGCAGATTTTATTTTCCGAGTGTTTTAGTATAGGGACAGCAGTAGCAGCAGCAGTAGAAGTAGTAGTAGCAGTAGTAGTAGTAGTAGTAGTAGTAGCAGTAGTAGTCGTCGTCGTCGTCGTCGTAGTGGTAGTAGTAGTAGTTAGAAACCTATTTGGCTGCATGTCTTCTGTCGTCTAAATCCTCAATGTTGTGCGGTCTGTGCAGGCCGTGCAGGCTGTGCGGTAGTTCTATCCTGTGCAGTTTTGCCAAGTAGTAGTACCACAAGTGGTAGTTCACAGTATATATGAACGCACGTATGTTTCGCATTGAAACTCAATGTAGTGTACTTAATGCAATTTTTGCACCACCTGGTACGAGCATTTTGTCTAATCAACAAGTAGCATACGTTCTAGTGATCCTCACACGTGGGCTTACCATTGATTCACACAAGGTGGGAATATTGATTCACACATATACCATTGATTCACACAACGCTTTTTATAGAATTCGGTATTCCAAAAACCGGGATTCAGTCATTCAACGAGAAGCCTACTTAATATAGCCAGTTGCGGCGGAACTGGTATCTTGCCCACTATCGCTTTTGCGGATAATTGCTTTGATTTACCGGTAGAAGTTTTTTGGCCACGTTTGGATGGGTATACACAATTGCTGTACGGTATGACAAAAGTAACCACCAGGAAGAAGTATTGAGCCATTACAGTAAGCCATACAGCTACTAACCAGGTTCGCTGTTGCTTAACTTCAGCCACGTGCTTTCTCTTGCAATTCTATAGGTATAGCTGTATTAGACTTAGAAGCACACATCGAACATAACAAACACCTGGTGTTGATTGACATTAGACCGCAACAGGAAGTGAGGACAACCGGAGGGATCCCTAAATCCATAAATATTCCACGTACGTTGCATTAATTTAGATAAATTTTTGCGGTAAATTTCAGATTTGTGCCGAAAGTAGTGCAAAAAAAGTAGGGCTATAACAATTTTCTTCGCGTACCAAACACGTACTTGTTCCTGCTCAGGGTTTCATCGAAAACAGGGGCGGAACTAGGGGGGGCGGGGCGAGGGGGGCCCTGTCAAAATTTGCGCCCCCTGCAAAATCGGACAAATGAGTTTTTTTGCAGTGAAAATTGCAGTTCGCATGTAATCATTTTCAATATGAATTAGAATTAGGTAAAAAAATGTTTGGTAGCTTCAGTGTGCGTGCAGACAAAACTCAGTGTGCACAGAGGTGCCTATCACAGTGTAGGCCTACAGGGACCACACACAGTCACAGGCTCTACACACAGGCCAACAGGCCAACAGGCCAACATTTGAGACTTTTTGAAAACTTTAGACTTTTTTGTCCAAGGAAGTATCGTTCCACATTTCATTTTGACATTATTTCCTGCGTATTATTTTCTTAAAACTTGTGTGTGATAAATTTCTGTAAATAACAATTCAGTTAGAGGCACATTAATAACGTTAGGTTAACTGAGAGTTAATTTTCTCATTATTGCTTTGTCTGCCACGCCGTCCTACACATATGCTAATTATAGGCCTGCATGCAGTATAAAAGAGGTTAAAAATTGGCTTAACCATTATTTAACCACTTCGGATACCTCGCCCCCTCTCAGAAAATTTTTGCGCCCCCCAACCCCCCCCCCCCCCGCTTGCCACATCTAGTTCCGGCCCTGATCGAAAACTATAAAGTGAATGAGACATGACATTATTCACACACGTCATGACTCTGTTTTGTTTATTTTATTGGTCTTGAGCAGGGCAAACACGTGTAAGTGTAAGCCTTATAATACTTGATAATCCTAATTTATAGACTAACGGACTGACTAACCGACCGACCAACAACTACATGGTCAGATAATTCTAAGTCTTAAAACAATCTTACATTACTGAAGTTTTTGTTTCAAGTAAAATATAATGCATCGAAACTATAGTGGCTAATTTATACACTAACGGGACTGACTAACCGATCGACCAACAACTACATGATCAGATAATGCTAAGTTTTAAAACAATCTTACATTGCTGAAGCTTTGTTTCAAGTAAAATATAATGCATCGAAACTATAGTGGCTAATTTATAGACTAACGGACTGACTAACCGACCGACCAACAACTACATGATCAGATAATTATAAGTCTTAAAACAATCATATATTGCTAAAGCTTTTGTTTCAAGTAAAATCTAATGCATCGAAACTACAGTGGCCAATTTATAGACTAACGGACTGACTAACCGACCGACCAACAACTACATGATCAGATAATTATAAGTCTTAAAACAGTCTTACATTGCTGAAGCTTTTGTTTCAAGTAAAATCTAACTCATCGAAACTATAGTGGCTAATTTATGGACTAACGGACTGACTAACCGACCGACCAACAACTACATGATCAGATAATTCTAAGTCTTAAAACAATCTTACGTTACTGAAGCTTTTGTTTCAAGTAAAATCTAATGCATCGAAACTATAGTGGCTAATTTATAGACTAACGGACTGACTAACCGACCAACAACTACATGATCAGATAATTATAAGTCTTAAAACAATCATATATTGCTAAAGCTTTTGTTTCAAGTAAAATCTAATGCATCGAAACTACAGTGGCCAATTTATAGACTAACGGACTGACTAACCGACCGACCAACAACTACATGATCAGATAATTATAAGTCTTAAAACAGTCTTACATTGCTGAAGCTTTTGTTTCAAGTAAAATCTAACTCATCGAAACTATAGTGGCTAATTTATGGACTAACGGACTGACTAACCGACCGACCAACAACTACATGATCGGATAATTCTAAGTCTTAAAACAATCTTACGTTACTGAAGCTTTTGTTTCAAGTAAAATCTAATGCATCGAAACTATAGTGGCTAATTTATAGACTAACGGACTGACTAACCGACCAACAACTACATGATCAGATAATTATAAGTCTTAAAACAATCATATATTGCTAAAGCTTTTGTTTCAAGTAAAATCTAATGCATCGAAACTACAGTGGCCAATTTATAGACTAACGGACTGACTGACCGACCGACCAACAACTACATGATCAGATAATTATAAGTCTTAAAACAATCATATATTGCTGAAGCTTTTGTTTCAAGTAAAATCTAATGCATCGAAACCATAATGGCTAATTTATAGACTAACGGACTGACTAACCGACCGACCAACAACTACATGATCGGATAATTCTAAGTCTTAAAACAATCTTACATTACTGAAGTTTTTGTTTCAAGTAAAATCTAATGCATCGAAACTATAGTGGCTAATTTATAGACTAACAGACTGACTAACCGACTGACCAACAACTACATGATCGGATAATTCTAAGTCTTAAAACAATCTTACATTACTGAAGTTTTTGTTTCAAGTAAAATCTAATGCATCGAAACTACAGTGGCTAATTTATAGACTAACGGACTGACTAACCGACCGACCAACAACTACATGATCGGATAATTCTAAGTCTTAAAACAATCTTACATTACTGAAGTTTTTGTTTCAAGTAAAATCTAATGCATCGAAACTACAGTGGCTAATTTATAGACTAACGGACTGACTAACTGACCAACCAACAACTACAGGATCAGATAATTCTAAGACATAAAACAATCTTACATTGCTGAAGGCTTTGTTTCAAGTAAAATCTAATGCATCGAAACTGTAGTGGCTAATTTATATACTAACGGACTGACTAACCGACCGACCAACAACTACATGATCGGATAATTCTAAGTCTTAAAACAATCTTACATTACTGAAGTTTTTGTTTCAAGTAAAATCTAATGCATCGAAACTATAGTGGCTAATTTATAGACTAACAGACTGACTAACCGACCGACCAACAATTGCATGACCAGACGTATGAACACGCTGTTTCACTCATGTACGTTTTTCTGTATGAAGTTGCAAGTCTTGATGACGCCCTGAACATGAATCCAGACGCATTCGAAGAGAAATTTAGGCGAGAGAAACCAGACATGCAGACGTCTGACCTTGTCTTCTATGGTGCGACAGATGATGGAAGCAGCAAACATGCAAAAAAGATTGCCACAGACATGGGATTTCTTAAGTATGCAGGATTAGTTTATTATACGTCACTTACACTAGTGTTTACAGTTTATTAGCTCCCGTTACACGTAAAATAACAAAAAGTTACAAAACACTGCAGTTTCAACAACTGATGAAATTTACAACATTAACCATTTCATACCCGTTGTATCCCGTGGGATACCAGAATATTTTCTGCCTTTAAAATTAATAAAATTTTAAAACTGACAGTTATTTGATCTGTTAATTGTTATTTTGATTTAAGCCAATAACAAGAAACTAAAAATGGTGATAAAATGGCAAACTAGAAAATCTACATTGCATAAAAAACTGCGCAAGGTACAGTACCTTAGAGACGACTTTGTACAGATCAGCAATCTAGATGTCTTAAATACTTTAAAAAATTATCAGCAATTGCAAAATGAAGCACATTTTATGCTTCCATTGAATCCCAATGTATCCCGTGGGATACAGGCTATATTTAGCACGCGGGCACAGGTAGAAAAAAATTATTATTATGTGTAAACAAGATGGACATACTGAACAAAAGTGCCAAGCCAAAAAAAAATTCTTATTAAAAAATAACTTGGGACTGAAAGGGTTAACGTAAACATTAACATGAACATGTCGCATCGACAACAGCTTTAACAACACCAGGAACAAAACATCACCATCAATGGCAGCAACACCGATATTAACATCAGCAACTACAGCAACATCAACATCAGCAATGGCGATGTCAACACCACCCATAACATCAGTGTAAGCACGAACTTTAACATCTACATCCATATCAATGCTAACATTAACAGCATTACAATAACATCAGCATTACGTTAACATTAACTTCAACATTAACGTTAACATTAACATCAACATTAAAAAACATTAACATTAACATTAACATTAACATTAACATTAACATTAACATCAACATTAAAATCAACATTAACGTTAACATTAACATCAACATTAACGTTAACATTAACATTAACATTAACATTAACATTAACATCAACATTAACATTAACATTAACATTAACATTAACATTAACATTAACATTAAAATCAACATTAACGTTACATTAACATCAACATTAACGTTAACATTAACATCAATGTAAACTTTGATACTGATATTGACATTGACATTAACATTAATACTAGAACACTGAAATCACGTATCGAAATTTTTCCCTTTA
>JAQGDQ010001230.1:0-53622 GCA_030141605.1 Tubiluchus corallicola | reverse complement strand
TTACTACAGTGCAGTCGAAACACAGATTTACTACGATGGTTTGATGACATATCTCGGTCAAGAGGATAGCGTGCTGGAATTTAATGTTGTCCACGGGAGGTATGAAGGTACTCATACCTCATGGGTGAAGTAATAATTTTACGATTTTAGGACTGTGGTAAGAGTTGTGGCAGCTGGAAACTTTAAACTTTAAACTTTAAATGCTATTATATTGCCATTTTCAAGTTGTTCCAATTTTGCTTCGCCACTGCAGAACTCGAGGTGTAAAAGCAGTCGGCAATTTCACTTTGCCAAACTTTATACATTTTGAAGGTAACAATTTTACGCTAATCGTGATTAGACTTTTGCTTAATTTCTGAAGTTTAGTTATGTCAAGTATTAAGTACGTCATTCATGCAAAATACGCGAAACATGGCGTTCTCCACGGTAATGTACACATTCGACATTTATCTGATCATTTTGTAGAAAGTGGACTAGAAATTCTTTTTAATCATAATAATACGGTAAAAAAATTTCAGTGTCTGTTGGGGTTGTATAGGCCTTTAACTGTCGTGCAGCAGAAGTACTTCTGAAGTACTTGTGAAGTATTAGTGTAAAATTTGCTGACTATGTAAAATAAACAAATAAACTTCGTCTAACACTTTTTTCTACAAAAAACACTAAACAGTCTAACGTTATCTTCCTTTAGCGGGGAACGGTTTCCGAAATATTTTTTAAGTTTGCACACCTGACAATCTGACATTAATGTTACAGGTTACTTTTCAAATTTTAGTTAACAATAATACTTTTGTTAATACAGGAAACATTGCAAGCCTATGGATGTGTGTTCTGGGTCGACGCCTCGTTTAGACTGAAAGAGAATAAAAGTGAGGAGATCATATCTATATACAATCGAACTGCAAGTGATTTGGGTATAACAGTTTGGTATACTATGAAACTGTTTTGCTTCATACACAAGGGCATGTACGAGTACTTTAACGCGGATGTGGAGTACTTTAAAACAAACGAACTCCTGGCTGTAAGGGGTGATAGATTTGTCGTGCATAATAGAAAATGGGTTCGTGAATTGGTGATATATCCTTGGTTGACTTGTGCTTTAATCAAAGAGTGCATTGCTCCTACTGGGTCACACAAATTACCCTGTGACTTCTCAGCACCTGAAAATTACTGTTGCCATAGATACGACCAGGCAGCATTGGCAATTATTCTTCATCAGCTTTTTCACTACCGGTTAAAAGACATCGCTTTGAGAAAGGCTGAACATGAAATTAAGCGCGGTGATCAGTCAGGAAAAAATTACTTACAAAATTTTCTACGACTAAAGTTTTGCAATCTTTTTTTATTATGCCAGCAATGAACTACGCTTCAAGGTCATTATTATGTCACAAGTGTCAAGAATTCATAGTGCAGCTGATACTTTGACACAGACACGTGGACACAGGATGGGACACCTAGGTACACAGCTGAGCCGGCTCTTCCAAAAGGCAAACTAGGCAGTTTCCTAGGGTGCCATATTGTCATGAGTGTCAAGTTTTGGAATGAAACAAACTGCTTGCATTCTTTCCTGTCAAAACACACAACTAATCCACGTTAACACCCAGCTCTCCTATTCACACAACTAATCCACGTTAACACCCAGCTCTCCTATTCACACAACTAATCCACCTTAACACCCAACTCTCCTATTCACACAACTAATCCACGTTAACACCCAACTCTCCTTTCACACAACTAATCCACGTTAACACCCAGCTCTCCTATTCACACAACTAATCCACGTTAACACCCAGCTCTCCTATTCACACAACTAATCCACTTAACACCCAACTCTCCTATTCACAAACTAATCCACGTTAACACCCAGCTCTCCTATTCACACAACTAATCCACGTTAACACCCAGCTCTCCTATTCACACAACTAATCCACGTTAACACCCAACTCTCCTATTCACACAACTAATCCACGTTAACACCCAACTCTCCTATTCACACAACTAATCCACGTTAACACCCAACTCTCCTATTCACACAACTAATCCACGTTAACACCCAGCTCTCCTATTCACACAACTAATCCACGTTAACACCCAACTCTCCTATTCACACAACTAATCCACGTTAACACCCAGCTCTCCTATTCACACAACTAATCCACGTTAACACCCAACTCTCCTATTCACACAACTAATCCACGTTAACACCCAGCTCTCCTATTCACACAACTAATCCACGTTAACACCCAGCTCTCCTATTCACAATCCACGTTAACACCCAGCTCTCCTATTCACACAACTAATCCACGTTAACACCCAGCTCTCCTATTCACACAACTGATCCACGTTAACACCCAACTCTCCTATTCACACAACTAATCCACGTTAACACCCAGCTCTCCTATTCACACAACTAATCCACGTTAACACCCAACTCTCCTATTCACACAACTAATCCACGTTAACACCCAGCTCTCCTATTCACACAACTAATCCACGTTAACACCCAACTCTCCTATTCACACAACTAATCCACGTTAACACCCAGCTCTCCTATTCACACAACTAATCCACGTTAACACCCAACTCTCCTATTCACACAACTAATCCACGTTAACACCCAGCTCTCCTATTCACACAACTAATCCACGTTAACACCCAGCTCTCCTATTCACACAACTAATCCACGTTAACACCCAGCTCTCCTATTCACACAACTAATCCACGTTAACACCCAGCTCTCCTATTCACACAACTAATCCACGTTAACACCCAGCTCTCCTATTCACACAACTAATCCACGTTAACACCCAACTCTCCTATTCACACAACTAATCCACGTTAACACCCAGCTCTCCTATTCACACAACTAATCCACGTTAACACCCAGCTCTCCTATTCACACAACTAATCCACGTTAACACCCAGCTCTCCTATTCACACAACTAATCCACGTTAACACCCAACTCTCCTATTCACAATCCACGTTAACACCCAACTCTCCTATTCACACAACTAATCCACGTTAACACCCAGCTCTCCTATTCACACAACTGATCCACGTTAACACCCAGCTCTCCTATTCACACAGCTGATCCACGTTAACACCCAGCTCTCCTATTCACACAACTGATCCACGTTAACACCCAGCTCTCCTATTTGCACTCAAAATTTTCGGGTAAACGACTGTAATCTTTTAATCTATTTATACCTGAACTATAATTCATATGAACTATGAATTATGAATTTATTTTAAGACATCAAAATACAATATCATACACATTAATAAACTTTAAATAAAATGATTTGAGTAGTGCGAGGTGAGTGTACGACCATACGGTCATCAACACTCTCACCTTACATAAATGAAAAAATGATTATAGTTATACATGCTTCTGTAGATAACTCAAGGTAAATAAGGATGAAGCAAATGATGTAATAATAGCAATGGTATAAGAGCAATGAACCTGAAAGTTAAGAGAGGAAAACATAATATGTAATTACGATTTTGAGCGAGCCTTAAAGAGTGAATTTTTTTTTAAATTGTTACGAATATGAATTATGTGATTATCTGTCAATGCAGCACTTACTTGTATTACAATGCACCATATTGCTTACTTGTGTATACAATGACATATATATATATATATACTCAAATTTAAGTGGGGGAGAAGAGATTAAGCTATACATTATACTTATAGTAATAACTATAATTGTATAGAACATTTAAATATAATGGTAGTAATGTAGCCATCATAACCATTAAAAATGGGCTGTGGTGAGGGGGGGGCAAATTATATGAATATCAGTGATTCTTTCGCAAAATTAATGTTACAATAATAGATTCAAATTTTTTTGTATCACTGCTGGTTATAAGCTAAGAGCATTCAAGGGCTTAATTTCCATGTAGAAACAGATACAGATACTGGCTGCGATGAATGAATAATTTCATTTTAACTGATTTATACCTTTTACTAATAAAGTAACAAAAGTTGTAAAGATACCTATTAGTAAAAGAAAAACATTAGTGCAAAAAGACACACGTGCACAAAAAAGAGAAAAAAACTCTGGTTTTCTACACCGTTGAATATTTACTAAGTAAAAATATGTTATATTGTTTGGTAGCTATTTGTAAAGAAGGAGAGGAAATGATTGTATTGGGTACACTATTCCACAAAATAACTCCATTGTGCTGTAAGGTATTTAAGCCATACGCTGTGTTAAATCGTGTTTGAAAATAATGTCCCATACTGGAAGACCTAGTATAGTGAGAGTGAACATCTTTGATTAAGGTAAAGTAGTTAGTATATAACTCAGGCAACTGCCGGTTATTATACTTATACATGAATTTAAATAATTCAAGATTATAAATATCTTCTATTTTCAATAAACTAAGGTGTATGTACGATGGTGTTGTATGGTCTCTGTAATTGGCGAAAATCATGTATTTAACTATTTTATTCTGAACTGTTAATAGTGGTTGTAATAAGTATTTTTTTTTTGTTTGCCACCAAGACAACACACAGTATTGGAGGTACGGATAGACTAATGCATGGTAGATCATTTTCAAAACAGGCAAATTAATAAAATGTCTTAACTTTGCAAAAATACCAGCTGTTTTGTTTAATTTTGTTGCTGTAGAGGAAATATGGGTAGACCACTTCGTATTGTTGTCAATATGCAACCCATGGTATTTTATACTACTACTTTGTGTTAAAGTTATGTCCCCAATTTTGAGTTCAAAAGTGGAAGAGTCTTGTTGTGAAAGGTTCCTACTGATTAACATATACTTAGTTTTAGTGTAATTAACAGCTAATTTATTTGCTTTCATCCAGTCATCAATCTTTTTTAGTTCATTGTTAGTGCGATGTTGTAAAGTTGAATAGTTAGTAGATGTGAGGAAGAGACTTGTGTCAACGGCGAAAAGAGGAGTGCTAAAATTAGTAGCAAGAGGTAAGTCATTGATATAGATTACGAAAAGCAGCAGCCCAAGAGTTGGTCCTTGAGGTACACCACAGTTTACGTCTAGCGAATCAGAGCATGTATTGTTAGTAGTGGTGAACTGTTGTCAGTTAGTTAAGTATGATTTAAGGAGTTCCAAGACAAGGCCTCTGATGCCATAATAATGTAATTTATGTAGTAGAATATCATGTTTGCTGTGTCAAACACTTTAGTTGAATCTAAGATATTGCACAAGTGAAAAGTTTTTTGTCTAAATTTAGAAGCATATTTTCAACAAATTCCGAAGTAGCTAACCAAGTGGAGTAAGTTTTGCGAAAACCAAATTGAAATTTTGTTAGTATATTACATGAAGTGAGAAAATTGTTAATGCGATTACAAATAATATTTTCAAAAATTTTGGAAGCTGGTGACAGGAGAGAAATTGGACGATAATTTGATAGGTTTCCCTAGGCTTCGCAAGACACTACTGAGTACTGACACATTACCCTGCTATTGCCAAAAGCAGCAGAGAAAGTAACAACTATTTCCATTAATGAAAAAAGTTATTGAAAAAGCATTTATCTAATTATGGTAGATCAACCAATAACAATTGAAGCCTTCAGTATCGTAAATCAGGAAACGAAAGTTAAAAAGCTGGCGCACATTGAACAGCAAACAGATTGGCTAATGAAGTATTTACAACCAGACCAGAGTTATGGTTGCGAAGATGATGAAACTAGTAAATTGAATGTGCGCTAAAAAGAGGTATTAGTTTTTTTAAAATTTTCCAATGGAAAGTCTGAGCGAGACAAGAGCATGTTCATGAAGAATGTGGAACAGAAACTGCAATAACTTTGACTGTTCCTGAAGACCAAAGATGTTCTACAGTATCATAAATTCAATTTCAAATCAACAAAAGCTATTAACTATAGGTATATAGCACATTACATTTCATAAATATATCTAACATGTAGGAACCATTGTACTTTATTACGTATAACGAAAATTCAATTTACGAACCCGGGTGCATGTTGTCATGCAAATGGTTAAGTGTTGAGGAAAAAGCGCTAAAAATACGTTTGCTTAGGGCGTCGAATTATTCAGAGCTGGCCCTGGAAAACAGGGCAATTTGGGCACAAGGCAGTTTGGACACATAACTAATTAGGGCACAAGGCATTGAAGATACGTAGGTCATTTGGACGCAAGATAGAACTCGAAAACATAGATCATTTGGGCATTATTTCTGCATTGACACTCATTGTAGTTTAACATTGATTTTATATATATAATAAATATATACTGAAAGCCTCAAAAAATGCACCCGCCCTCATATCGCAGAAACACCATAATATTTACGTACTAACTGACTTGCAGACTGTTAGAGGAATTGGTTTTGAGGTAATGAGAAAAAGAATCTTTTCAAAGTAGAGAATATATAATTTGTTTGATCATCGGTTTGTAAGACATTAGAAGCTCCTGCAATTTTGCAAAAAGCGGCTTAAATTCATCCATGTCCGAGGGAGGAGTATAGCCAAATAACTAGTCTTGCTGGCAGAATAGTAGTATCCATCGGTAGGCCTGACGACATGTTGTGTTAAGACCCTGCCATGAGGAGGAAATATAGTCACAGAATGCCTTAACGAGCTACCGTGAAATTTTCCTTGTCTCGATGGTGAAGAAGACCTGCCATTAAGAGTAAGGTAAATACTGTAATACATAAATTGAAAACTCATAAACTCGTGTGTTGATTGGTGCCCTTTTCTTTAAGTAAGTTGACGGCCAATATTAACTTAAGCTTATTCCTGTTGACATTGTACTTGTGACAAATATTTTCCTTCGACTGCATCTGAGGAAACCACATTGAGTCGTTGGGAAAAACCGAACATGAAAGAGAATTTTTTTGTTTTCATATGATTGCTTGTAAATTAGACATTTTCATTTTATGCTCATAAATGATATGCCTAGACAAACAAAATAGCGATTAAGTGTTTCTTTCAATCATCTTGAATAAAGAACAAGGTGCTCGTGCATAATATATAGAACATCAATTTAAGTTATATTTTGAAAAAATCATTAGAGTTCTCCTAACACAACATCTGTGTAACATACGAGATGTTGCTTAAACAGTTGACTAGAAATGATCATTAAGCAAAATTACACTGTTTTAACATAAAACGTAATAAAAATGTGTTAGTCTTTCATCAATATCGTTTTTATTGTAATTGTCAAAGGGCCAAAACGTGATCCCATGTTCAAGTTCTACATTTTTGAGAAAACGCAGTCGAGTTCTCATAACACAAAATCCATATAAGACACGAGATAAAAGAGTTGATTGGAAATGATGATTAACAAAAATACACTGTTTTAACACAGAACGTAATAAAAATGTGTTAGTCTTTCTATCAATTCAATTTTTGTTCCAGTTGCCAAGATTTGATCTCGTTCTGCTGCTGCTAATTTAACTTTTTTAACTGTCGATCAGGTAAATGTGGGTGGTTAGACATATGATCCAGAAGTTAAACTTGGCAGTTAAAAAGTTAAACAGGAAAGAGAATCATGCAAAAATTGTTAAAATTTTACGAAATTAAGTTAAAACGAATTAATTTAAATAAATTATCGTTAATTACAATTAAACGGATAATATAACACTAGCGCATTCACTCTGTTTAAACAAGTTTGTATTTGCGTTATGCACGCATTTCATATTACATGTAAGACTCTTGTCCACTGTCCAGTCACGCATCCTGTGACAAGTTGCAAGCAAATGACAGTCTCTAATGTTTACCACTGTCCACTGTGCAAGTCACGCATCCTGTGACAGGTTGCAAGCAAATGACAGTCTCTAATGTTTACCACTGTCCACTGTGCAAGTCACGCATCCTGTGACAGGTTGCAAGCAAATGACAACATCTAATGTTTACCACTGTCCAAGTCACGCATGTGACAGGTTGCAAGCAAATGACAGTCTCTAATGTTTACCACTGTCCACTGTGCAAGTCACGCATCCTGTGACAGGTTGCAAGCAAATGACAGCCTCTAATGTTTACCACTGTCCACTGTGCAAGTCACGCATCCTGTGACAGGTTGCAAGCAAATGACAGTCTCTAATGTTTACCACTGTCCACTGTCCAAGTCACGCATGTGACAGGTTGCAAGCAAATGACAGTCTCTAATGTTTACCACTGTCCACTGTGCAAGTCACGCATCCTGTGACAGGTTGCAAGCAAATGACAACCTCTAATGTTTACCACTGTCCACTGTCCAAGTCACGCATGTGACAGGTTGCAAGCAAATGACAACCTCTAATGTTTACCACTGTCCACTGTGCAAGTCACGCATCCTGTGACAGGTTGCAAGCAAATGACAACCTCTAATGTTTACCACTGTCCACTGTGCAAGTCACGCATCCTGTGACAGGTTGCAAGCAAATGACAGCCTCTAATGTTTACCACTGTCCACTGTGCAAGTCACGCATCCTGTGACAGGTTGCAAGCAAATGACAGTCTCTAATGTTTACCACTGTCCACTGTGCAAGTCACGCATCCTGTGACAGGTTGCAAGCAAATGACAGCCTCTAATGTTTACCACTGTCCACTGTGCAAGTCACGCATCCTGTGACAAGTTGCAAGCAAATGACAGTCTCTAATGTTTACCACTGTCCACTGTGCAAGTCACGCATCCTGTGACAAGTTGCAAGCAAATGACAGTCTCTAATGTTTACCACTGTCCACTGTGCAAGTCACGCATCCTGTGACAGGTTGCAAGCAAATGACAACCTCTAATGTTTACCACTGTCCACTGTGCAAGTCACGCATCCTGTGACAGGTTGCAAGCAAATGACAGTCTCTAATGTTTACCACTGTCCACTGTGCAAGTCACGCATCCTGTGACAAGTTGCAAGCAAATGACAGTCTCTAATGTTTACCACTGTCCACTGTGCAAGTCACGCATCCTGTGACAGGTTGCAAGCAAATGACAGTCTCTAATGTTTACCACTGTCCACTGTGCAAGTCACGCATCCTGTGACAGGTTGCAAGCAAATGACAGTCTCTAATGTTTACCACTGTCCACTGTGCAAGTCACGCATCCTGTGACAGGTTGCAAGCAAATGACAACCTCTAATGTTTACCACTATCCAAGTCACGCATCCTGTGACAGGTTGCAAGCAAATGACAACCTCTAATGTTTACCACTGTCCAAGTCACGCATCCTGTGACAGGTTGCAAGCAAATGACAACCTCTAATGTTTACCACTGTCCACTGTGCAAGTCACGCATCCTGTGACAGGTTGCAAGCAAATGACAGTCTCTAATGTTTACCACTGTCCACTGTGCAAGTCACGCATCCTGTGACAGGTTGCAAGCAAATGACAGCCTCTAATGTTTACCACTGTCCACTGTCCAAGTCACGCATCCTGTGACAGGTTGCAAGCAAATGACAGCCTCTAATGTTTAAGAGCTAGGGGCTATCGAACTCAGTGTTGGCTCCGCCCTCTGACCAATCAGTGAACAAATTCATTTAGGCATTCTTATGTAAGAGTTATTTTTACTTTTAGTTATGAGGTGCAGGATAGTTAGTTAGTCTTAACTTCTGAGTAGTGCTCCTTGAATCTCTTCATGAGACTTTTCACTTTTTAAAATATACTATACTATCACACTTGGTCTTATGCACTTTTATTATAACCCAGGAGCTTAATTATTCCCTGCATTCATTTCATCATCAAGCCAACAAGTTAACGAAATAATGAATTAACAAACAACAACAGAAAATCTTTAGCACGGTCAATTGTCCAGTGGCCGGATTTTGACAGAGACATCGTTAACAGTACAAAGGAATGTGATGTGTGCCAACAATTATGCCCAGTGGCTCCTGCAGCACCCTCGCCTTGGCACCGTGTTCATGCTGTCCTTCACTCTGTGGAACGAGAGATTTATCAATATCAACAATTTCTTAAAGACGGGGTAACGTATGATCGTAGTTGAAGGAAAAATCTAATTTCACTTTACTGGTTTATTGTTAGCGTCATTTATTGTGTATTTGCAAGAGTTACGAAATGGAAGTTTTTGGTACTCAAATATATAACATCTTGTTACCTTTCTTTGAGAGATAGGCTAACACAACCTCATCACAACATCGGTCACCATAGGTATCCTAAAATCAATAAAAATGTTCAATGGACACGGACTTTCTTAAAGGCACAGCATATAAAAAAACATTACAAAACGTACTCTAATAAACTGAATCACGTTAGAGAAATATGCAAACAAAATAATTATCATTGCTAAACCTGAAAATAAATACTAAAAACAATATTAGAAGAATTTGGAAAACGATAACTCTAATTTTTATATAAAAAATCTTATATTATCCTTAATCTTACAACAAATACATTTTGTCAAGTTTCCACTAGAAATGGCGAAAATAATTCCACTTTACAAAGCAGATTTGATTACGAGTGCAACAAATTACAGATCTAGTGAATTTGGTGTTCTTAGCTTGCTAGGCTTATGAGTTATTAAGTATTAAAGTTGTGCAGAATATGTAATAATAACTCTATAGAAAACAGTAAGATTTTGCTATGCCGTATCTTAATAAATAAATAGCAGCAAAATCTTAATTACAGGTGTTAATCTAGATCTAGAACACAGGCTTCACAGCAACCATTATTCGAAAGTAGGTAGAGGGCAAGCAGGCAAGTCAGTGAGCATTAGCTTTACAAAACTCCTGCTAGATGGCAGTAGCGTGCAACAACTACACAAATAGCAACCCGACTGTTATAAACGCAAGCGCTATGTGCCAAACCACTACGCTTGCAGACATTAATTTATAAGATTAATCAAGGTAATTTGGTGGATTCAAATTATGATTTTCTTTTAATCCGAGTAGATAATCCATCAGGATGGTTCCTCCATGTCACGAATCCTGTTTTTTCATGAGAAATCAGCAAGAGTTCATTCAAACCAAATTACAAAATGATATCCAACTCCAGAATAAATATCCAAATCTTTCATTACATCAGTATACAAAGCTGGGCAGCAAATACTTGAAACGACATGCGCATTATCTACAAAGAATGTCAGATAATTTTACGAAAATTTCACAAAGTCCTATTAAACAGACACATGAATCACGGCATGTGACCCCCCCCCCCCCGTGAACAATCGTGGATAAATTTCTCCCATGTCTTAAACATCAGCCATTAAAATAGAGATGCAATTTATTCTGTGTTACATTTCTGAATTACAGAATCGCTCTTTGTGCAATGTGAAAAGCTCTTCAAGGCTGGTCATTACCCACCAGGGATATAATCCTGGGAAAATTCCACACACTAATTTAAAATGAGGGATTATAATTATCATTGAATTCAATCATTATTATGTTGTCCAAGTGAATTACTGAAAATTATAGCTGCTCTTTGTGAGTTACATACAAAGGATGTCTGAAGTGCGCTAATGGATTTGATGAGGCTGATAATAAAAGACTTAATCTCTTTGTAAACGGTATTTATCGTGTCTCAAGAGGTTTAAAGGATTTCATAAACTGATGTAATTGAAGTGACTCTCTCGCTTTGTGTGCAGCAAGCAGACCCTATCACAGGAGATCTGCAGCATTTTATAAAATCCTGATTACAGCTATTAGCCTCTTTCTTTGCAGGGCGCAAACAGCATCTCAAGTGCCGTGGGGTGGGATTTAAAACATCATAATTACGATTCTATTAGTAATGCTTTGCGCTTTGGATTTCAAGTAGTTATGTCAAAATTGCTGACAGCCTGTAAAATTTCAAACATCATATTTTGCCGTATAGTGAGGCTGCATTGCAAATAATCATATAGATGTATGTGAAAATTATATACAAAATTTCAAAGATATAGTATAAATTGCAGTATTAAAGTATTATATAAATATTGCCTTATACATTGCTGGGCTGTTTTGCATTCAAACTTTCACTCACTCAAGGACACAGATATGCGGCCTGCATGTTATTTCAATGTGGCGTTAAAGTAAAACACCTCTGTAAGTCAAAAATGTACTTATCATACCTGCATAAAATTCACAAATCCTGCGTTCTGATTGGCTGAAAGTTAAACACTCACGTATTTTACCTGTGCAAATCCTGCATTCTGATTGGCTCAAAGTTAAACACTCACGTAATTCACCTGTACAAAGTTTTCAAATACAAGCGCAGCATTCTGTTTCCTCAGTGTGAGGGAGTGTTGAACCCTCAAGGGTCAATTCATCTCTATGTGTTTTGTCCAGGGCGATTACTACGACCCTGGTGGCGAGAACCCGACACCCGAACAATTTATGCTGTATATGTATATACATATTCACATAAGCGACTGTGACAGCAGTGTTGTAATTTTCAAGCAATTTTAGTATTCTTGCAATATCTTTTTGCAATGCGCTCTCTGCTCTGAACAAAAAGCAGGATAGTTAATATCAATTTTTTCTGATTAAATTCTGTAAACTAGAATACTTAAGACACTGTAATCATATTATTTGCAAATGATGCATTTATTAAATCTACAAACCTGTTCAAAACTACAAACAATTACAGATGCCCAAACAGGCAACACACAAAGAGCAGCTATAATTTTCAGTAATTCACCACGACAGCATAATAGTGGTTAAAATCATTGATAATTATAATCCTTCATGTGAGGAATTGACGTGAGGAATTTTCCCAGGATTATCCCGTGTGGTATGACTGGATGAACACAGAGCAATGACCAACCTTGAAGGGTTTTTCGTAACTCACAAGGCCCTTCTATTATCAATATATTGCGCCCAGTTACATAATGATTGAAATTACAGATAATTTTATTACGGTTTTAAAATTTGATAAGAGGAAATTTAATTTCGTGAAATAGTTTGAGTTGTTGTGATGAAAGCAACTAAAATATTCTGCATTGTCTACGCATTTCATTAGAATTTCATGAAGTTCTATAGAGCAAGCCACTTGGCATTCACAAATACGAAGTTGGAATTACCATTAATATTATAATTTTAAAAAATCACAGAGACCTTCTGTTACACTCAGCGGAGAGCTCATTATTAACAGCAAATTTACAAAATCCTTTTAACAAAACCACTTGAATAATGGCGTGTGAATTATCTACAAAGGATGTCAGATAATTTTATTGATAATTTCGCTAAATTCTCTTAAACAAACCACTAGAGGCGTGACAGGTGTTTTATAATCAAAGAATGTCTGATCATTTTAGCGATAAATCTGAAATCTCACAGTGAAAACCAATTACGACACCTCATCTTAAAATTCACAAAGAGCAACTATAATTTTCAAAATTTATATAAAAGAAACACGAAACTGATTGAAATTGTTGATAATTATAATCCGGATCTGAGGAACTCTCCCAGAAAAATTTCCACTCTCCCAGAGCAATTCACTGGGTTGAGATAATCAGTTTGACAAGCTTCTTATAACATACAAAGAGCAACTCTGATCTGAATTGGTGATAATTATAATCCTATTTGTAATGAGACGGCAGGAATTTTCCCAGGAATATCAGAGTGATATATAATTGGGAAGGCAATAAACAACCTTGAAAAGATTTTCATGACATACAAATCCATACTAGTTTTAAATAAATTGCCCAAAAGTTTCACAATGCTTTTTATGTATGATGATTTATCCAGCTTAATAAACACATATGAAGTATTTTGCAGTGCGATCAAATTAAAAATGGCGCATGAATGAAGATTTGGTTAAAAAAGATTTGCACGCAATTTTAACCAATTATTATCGTCTTATTACCATATTCACTATTTCACATGCTCTAAGCAAAACACACAAATCAGGTCCATTATTCCAATCATAATATTTAAATAAATTATTTGAGACTCTTTGAAATTGCTGCTCTGTATTAAAATCTATCTAAGTAAATTCAGAATTAAATTCAGTATTATTTTATAGCAATTTATTGCATTTTATTTAGGTTTCTACAAATTCTTCCCAGCAAGAAAAGGTATGGGTAAGATGGACGATTTTGAATTAAAATGTTAAAGAACTTTTTGTTTATGAGAATGTTCAATTTTTGATGACATTATTGGCACTATTTTGCGTGTGCGCAAGAATATGAGGCGGAGTTAAAAAGCTTTCCTGGTGATGAACCTCAACACGCCAGTTTATAGGCGTAACATTCAGTGGCACGAGGACGAGACAACTCAAGCAAATCATTCACCGTTTAGTCTTGCTATAAGCGTGAACAGAGCACGTGAGCAGAATTAAAGTTTTTAGTGAAGTGTAATATTGATTTTGAGTGCAAAATGTGTGATTCTGTTTAAAAAATGTGAAAATTTTGTTTTCTGTGCAAAATAATTTATTTCTTGTGCTGTCAATAAATTTAACCACAAAAGTTGTAAAATTTTACTAATTTTGAATGCAGAAAATATTCTCGTATACCATGGGATACAATGGGTATGAAAGGGTTAATTCGTTTCTTCTTTCTTTTATTTATCCAGTGTGACTTTTTCACTCACACACTTGTTTACTTGTTCCTTCATACATTCGTTCATTCCACCTTCGTTTGTTTGTATGTTTCTTTTCTTTCTTTCTTTTTCTATTTTTTATTCTCTTTCGCTCTCTCACTCTCTGCTTTTTAGCTCAGATCAGACGTACACTAACACAGGACAATTATAATAGCGTTTCTTCTAAATTTAGACCATACATTGTCCCAGTGTTCCAGGCCATCCATGTTCCTTTTTTCTTCTGTCGCTAACTTGCTGTAAACGTCGTAGATATCGAGCCGCCCTTATTAGAATAGTTTAGTGTTCCCTGTCTGCAACTAAAGTTCTCCACTCTTGCGATGTTATTGTTAACTTTGGTCTTAGATGCGGATAATTCATTAATTCGGCATGTTGTTTTTGGTTTGCCTAGAAGTTTAGCGGGTTTTAGGGCCCATCTTTCTGGTGTTGTTTCTAGCAATCTAATTAAATGTCCTACCCATCTTAGTTTTTCTTTGTTCAATTTTTTTAGTGCCCCAAAGTTCAACTTTGATTCAGTTGTTATACAGCTACGCATTCAAATGACATACGGCAATTTTATTTTTAAGATTTTCCTGTGTAAACCAAAGAGCTGCAACATTTAAATTATTTTGTCGGCAATAGATGGCACTCGTGCCTTATTTCCTAAATTTCAATGGCGACGTTCGACGTGTGTTCGGCGTTACGAGTGAATTGCATGTAAGTTTTATTTATAAAATTCGCTGTAAACTCGCTTTTTATATATCTAGTATATATCTGTAAACTAGTATATATCTGCCTTCCTCCCCTATATTCCCTACTTCATGTAAAACTGCAGTTAAACTCTTACGTAAAACAGATTAGGTCCCAAAGCTGTGCCCTAAGGTAACACTTCCTGTTTCGTTTTAAACTGTTTTACGTCGAGTTAAACTTTCCGTGCCTGTCACAGAACTTTGTAGATTTTACTAATTACGACAGTTGTGCAAGTAAGAACGCAATTAGCAATGAGTAATTAAGCCTAGTTTTCCATGTGTCGCAAAAATGTTGTTCGCTAAAGTCTATGTCAGTGTTTGTC
This sequence comes from Tubiluchus corallicola, assembly GCA_030141605.1. NCBI lineage: Eukaryota > Metazoa > Priapulida > Priapulimorpha > Priapulimorphida > Tubiluchidae > Tubiluchus > Tubiluchus corallicola. Next base: position 38,129 of record JAQGDQ010001230.1, on the reverse strand, counting down.
TCTGGACTGAATACGACAATCATTTGGGCCACTAACCCGAAATTGTCTATTTAAACATTGCTATAAGATGAAAGTTCACATACATGTATAGAGCCTGCGTGTCTTCTAGTAATTAACAATAGCTATTATTATTATTATTATAGTGTGATTATTAATATTAAATTGTAGAGTGCAATGGCAAACAGTCTGATAATGCCAGCCATATTATTAAGTATAATATACAATCTATTTTAAGTAAAAATATTGCAATAAGTAAAAAAATTCTTTATGTAAAAACACTAGTTTTGCATCCTGTACAGGGAATTTGTTATTTGCATTAATATAATTATGCTTAATTAATCAGTCACTTTAAAGTCAATTTAGAATTTGCATAAAGGATTCTGACCTATACACCTACTGGACAAATTTCGTTGGTGTGACATTGTGATTCATTGTTAATTTGCAAACTTTGTTCTTAATTTAATTTCACAGATTAAATGATGTCAAATATGAATTTAATTTTGGACGTTGAAATTTCATTTTGCTTACGTCACGCACAACTTACGAAGTATGTCGTTTTGAATTTTGAAAAGTCAAATGAAACCTCATTTCAGGGAGAGTAAACAAATTTGTTTATATCATAATGTAAATCGAAATTGTAATCAAATGCAAAATATGCAAAAAGTGTTGCTTGGCTGTTCCTTTATACTTCCACGCTGAAACACGCCCGACTTGTCACCGTATTTTCAATTATAATAGCAGAGTATGCATTCATAGCAAACTCGACAATACCACAAACTTCATGATCTTAAAGTAGGACCAATGCTATGAAACATTCTGTCATGTACAATGGTGCTAAAATGCGGAATAATTTACCCAGTAAAACAAAAGAAGCGAGTATTTTAAATAAATGAAACTTTTTTAAAAATATTTACTAGGAAACGTGTGATTTGCGAAATCATGTAATTTGTAATTTTTTTACGGAAAATTTTACAATTTTATCGTACCAATCAGTTTTGCATCCATTTTACCTGCACTTTTAATTAATTGCACATACTGTGTGTTTTTATTGTACTATGCATTCTGTACTTTTAGCTGTAATTTTACTTTTTATACATTGTCGATATTTTTTACGACATTTTAATGGACATATAAATCTAGACTTCGTTCATAGCTGTATTATAAATAAATAAAAATAAAATAAAATAGATGTCTTTATGCTTCTTTTTCAAATATTCGTAACTACATTTTGTAAAATGTGTAGTTGTACTTATAATATCATAATCATATCATATTAATTTTGGCCTCTTGCTAAATCATTAATATTTTCAGGTTCTGACGCTTCTGCTGATATTAAGTACTGGAACTGATGGTCAATACTCTGACAATTTTGCGCTTCTTAACCTTCTAAGGTCAGGGAAGCTCATGAGACATTAGAAAACGGTAAGAAAAATATGTCTTAATGAGACAGGCCCTAATTGATTACAAGTAACACCTTCTTTTTTGCAGACAACGAGAGAGGGGGAGAAACCTACTTCCCCCACGAAGCATTTTTTGTCCAATATTAGAAAAAAATTGCATTCTAACTGACTAAAATAGAAGATATGATTTCGCAGTATAATAGTAGTGAACGACTTGTATTGCACGCTTCTGCTGATTCTAATGATTCTAATGCTACTGTGCCATTGGTCAAAAGGGTCGTCTGCTTAACTAAAGCACCCTAAAACCTGCGGGGAGACAGTCGGGTGAATAGTAAGTCCAAGGAGATTTTCCTAAATTATCAGGGATGAATTACATCTTACGATGCTTCATAAGTGTCATAATTAGAGCCTTCAAGCCAGCCATAATAAGATGAGTTCCAGTGCCAAGACATTTTACTGCTGAATTAATGGAGGGCCGGGTATGTATTGGGTTCCCTGAAGAATCTAAATCTCTGCATCAAAACTGCTGCCTGGAATAAGATCTTCTGGATATTAAAGGAAGACAGGATAATTTTTCATATACTAGCCCATTTCCAAATCCAATAAAAAGTATGCATTTTAACACAATTAATATTGCAAAAGCATTTCTGATAATTTAAATAATTCATTAAGATCTTAATTAATGACATGCCAGCCCAACTATTGATGACGTCACAAACTAACATCATTTTCAACAGCAAAAAATTTCCATGAGCTTGTTGCACATGTTTGTAAAAGCAAAAGTACAGTGCTACTGTAAGATGTTCAGTTTGTGATACTAAAACTAGGCAAGTTTTAAGATAAAAAATCATTTTCCAAATTTACCTCTGTGCTCATGCATGAGCTGTCAAATGTGTGTAGTCTTTCACAAACTAACACATCTTAACAGGGAAGCACAGCATCCATTTTTTGTTTAATGCATTTCCAAGAGGCAGGCGCAAAAAATCGTCTAATTAGCGAGGGGTGAAATGCGCGCAAGTTGGTGCGAAATTTGTTTATGTGGTAATAATTCTTTCACGTTAGTCATTCTTGAAAAAATAGTGTTTCCTTTCTATATTTTAAAGACTTTGTTTTGTTTTGGCCTACAGTTTCAGACTGGGTCCGGTTTTGCTGTAATCAAGCTTTTGCAAAAGATGTTCTATTAAAATTTTTACATATTGGTCCAATATATACGAAAAATAATCTACCTTACACAGAAGGTGTAAACGTTATATAGATATGTCAAAATATGTCTTAATAAGCACAATGTGATTAAATAATACTGTAAAATATGAACTGCGATTATTACTAACACCATCAAGATGATTATTTTATTAATTAATAAATTAAAATTTCATCACAGCAGATTCTCCTATATTTATTCATTGATATCTTTTTTTACAGAGCTCGTGCCTTGTGAGAGTTTGGAAGATTTTGACCTCAGATGGTCAGGGCTCCCCGATGATACGTTTTCCACCAATGCGTATTTTCTTTCAAAGTTGAAAGATCCTGTTAGTGAATTTACTTGGTGTATGGTGAGTATAAACAGCCAACGATGTTTTAATTCTTCGTGCATCTCATTTCTCGGGTTAAAAATGTGTGAGACGTTTTTTTAATTAACAAATACAGACATACAAATAACTGAATCTTATTAATAAAAGAAAGTTTATCTATGTATCCTAATAAGCCTTCTGCTGATGTACAAAGTAGTTCAATTTCTATAAGTTCATTTTCAAACACTTGGTTATTTGGTACTGTATCAAGTAATATCGATTTTAAATTTAATGTTGGAAAATACTATTGGCTATTACATCTTTCTAGGGAACCGTCACGTATGTTTTCTAATTAAAATTACATTAAGCAAAATAACTAAACAAGAAAAACAGTTAAATTTTAATGACAATGAAGCAACAAATTCTCCCAAAGATAAAATATGCTCAAATTCTAGCAGACGGCATTATTCTTATTTCTTGAGGATGAGGCAGTAAGGCACGGGAAACGCTTGCGGCAAACTCGAGCTAAAACCTACACCCAAGCCATTGACTTACGCTGCTTAGGGGTAAGCATCGAAGTTCGGTTCGATTCGAATTCGAAAGTCACAAATTCGGTTCGATTCGAATTCGCTTTCTGGTAGAGAATGCTCACCCCTAACGCCGTTAGGATGAGAAAGGCACTGAAATGAACGTGCAAAGAAAAGAATTAGAAGTGTAGATTTCTGTTATTGTGCAGAGCGTAGGTTTGAGGCGGCAGAACTTTAGGACATTAAAATAGGTAAGCTGTCTTTAATTCAAATTTTCGATGGAACGACAACGATTCTGTCGGTGCCTATTTATTTTTTCGCGGTAACGCGCTCATTTACTTTTTATTATTTAGGTTGCTTCTAGACGAGTTAATGACAGATCAGTTAGACAGTCTCAGTTACTGTGTTAGTCCACCAAACAGTCACGCGCAAGCTTCTTATGGACTGCCTGTGTGTGAGGGAGAGAGAGAGAGACGGTGGAAACAGTTTTCTGTACTGAATTTTTTGTTCCATTCATCGGGAAATAATTCTTTTTCTTTCGTTATTTATGACAAATTTGAAATCTTATTTATGACTATTTATGACTATTTTGCAAGAAAAGTCATAAATAAAGTGCCCTGGGTATATCCCTTCCAAGGGCATGCAAAATGCAATTACAGTACTGTGCTGCCATCTATAGTCAAAATCAATTTACATTATGAAGATATACTGTTTTGTTTTATATTCATTTAAATTATAGGGACCAGAATACACATCTTTACAACTCTGGCATATCCCTTCCAAGGGCATGCAAAATGCAATTACAGTACTGTGCTGCCATCTATAGTCAAAATCAATTTACATTATGAAGATATACTGTTTTGTTTTATATTCATTTACATTACAGAGACCAGAATACACATCTTTACAACTCTGGCATATCCCTTCCAAGGGCATGCAAAATGCAATTACAGTACTGTGCTGCCATCTATAGTCAAAATCAATTTACATTATGAAGATATACTGTTTTGTTTTATATTCATTTACATTACAGAGACCAGAATACACATCTTTACAACTCTGGTATATCCCTTCCAAGGGCATGCAAAATGCAATTACAGTACTGTGCTGCCATCTATAGTCAAAATCAATTTACATTATGAAGATATACTGTCTTGGTTTATATTCATATAAATTACAGAGACCAGAATGCACATCTTTACAGCTCTGCCGTATCCCTTCAAACTGATTTTTCGATCAACTTTGTTCAGTAACTCTGATAGGAAGAAAGAAAACAGAAGTGTTTGGATTAATAATTAATGTAAATTGTTCTGTAAGATCAAAAAGTGTTAATAATTTGTTATCTATTGTCAGTTTATATAGTTCAGATAGCTATCAACATTTTTTCTGAAATAACAACTACTACTGTAGCAGCAGTAGCAACAGTAGCAGCACTAGCAGCAACAACAACAACAACAGCAGCAGCAGTAGCAGAACAGTAACAGCAGCAGTAGCAACAGCAGCAGTAACAACAGCAGCAGGAACAAGAGCAGCAGCAACAACAGCAGCAGTAACAGAAACAGCAACTGCAGTAACTACAACGATAAAACGTGTTAATTAGATCTCAGGGAAAATGTTCACCTATGTGGGCTGCTAGTGAAAAGAAAGGGAAAATGGGGCAAACAGCGCTACCTACAGGCGGATCAACTACTAAAATTTGACTAGAGCTATCTTTACTGCAAACGTTTTTGGTGTCTGCTGGGCAGAATGAATGCCCTGAAGGCTAGCTGTGATGAAGGTTAGCGTTGAGGAATTTCTACACTTCACTCAGAAGTTTAGTTATTTTAATGCTGTATTTGACGTCAGCTGGTGTCTTCTGTGCAGCGTGAATGCCCTGAAGGCAAGCTGTGACGCGTTCAGAAATTTCTACAGTTCACTCACAAGTTTAGTCATTCTAATGTTGTGTTTAACTGTATTTATCTAGAAATTAGTCATTCGATCAATAATTATCATATTTAAAGTGGTCACATTGCTTTAATCTATAGGATTACACTTGAAAATCTGTAAGTAATTAACATTAATTGTGTAAATAATTAATTTACAGAGTTTTGTTGACTTTTTGATACGCATGTAAACTTGCCAACACATAATACGTACCGGGCTGATTACTTAGTTTATAGAATCAGCTCTGCAAGTTAAAAAAAGATTCTGAAGCAGCTTGTGGGTAAAATGTTTATTTTGCTGTAATTGCACGTGATGACTGTGAAAAATGCTCTTTTTTCAGAAGTTTGTGGGAGAGACATCGGCCTGGTTTTTAATTTGTTGATTATAATTCAAATGATTAGATTACATGTAAAAACGTGTAACATCACGGTCAGGTTCTAAAAGACCCACCGCCAAAAATGCCTTTTCAATATCACTAACAATAGCATACCGATGCATCCCGAAACGTAATAAAATCCCACATTGGTCAGGCATAAGTACAGCATAAACATTTGCTAAGAGAAGGACTAGCCTTATTAGCTTTAGCTGATGCGTTATACACAATTTTGATCCAAAGTTTCTGTCTCAAATTCAGTATCAGAAAGGTGACGTTCGTCTGCTGATTCATATGTATTTTTAACGCTTTTTCCATCTTAGCCGTTTTACTACGAGTCTGTATAGACATGTATGCTGTAATGTAATGGGATTAGGACACAAAGATAAACGGTCACGTTTAACAATCAATCAATTTTATCAAACCCTAAAAAGTACACATGCTATACGCAATCAAATAAAAATGAATATTTCTAGTACTAGTTAGTTATGTGCTGTATAAACGCTAAGACCTTTACCAGCCCTTGACCTTGGAGCCGGTAGGTCAAGATTGTCCCAGATTTAAACTGCACAGCAAAATGTCCTAGTTAAACTCGTAAACCTGTAGAAAAAATTTCTGTCAGCAAACAAAGCTGTAAAATAAAATATGTTATCAGACTATATACTATGCTAGGCTGAAAATAAAAGGTAGAAATTACAACATTTAGTTTTGCTGTCACAAATTACGTGCCTTACGAGAAGCATAAAATCAATACCAAAGGCTACTATTAAGAATACAACAAACGTATGATTCAAGTTATAGCGTTATATCTTAACTATTATAGTAAGCCTTGTGCTTCTCTACAGGTCCTATCAACATCAGCTTATTTGTATCAGTAGCGCTAAACTAAATACTTTGACTCGAGTGCATATAATTTATAAAACTGCTGACTATAAGAAATATGAAGCACCCTCCCGAGGGCAAAGAACTTTTTGAACAGCAGCAAAATTTGCAAAATTTAAACAGCCTAGCAAGTGCTCACACTTCAAACATTTACGGATTTAATTTGAGCAAAACCGGTGTGAGGCACCATGTGAAAAATGCTCTTTTTTTCAGAAGTTTGTGGGAGAGACATCGGCCTGGTTTTTAATTTGTTGATTAGAATTAAACAAATGCGTGGGAATGTATTTAGTCTAATTTGTTTTTATAAAAAGGTGCATAACGCTTAAGTTTACGAGTTGTTAATTAAAATGTTTTGCTGTTATTGAAATATGTAATTTAGATTAATTCATGACTTCGTAAGAAAAACCGCACAACTATTTGATTAAAAGAGTGGCCACCCAAAATATAATTTATTGCAACTTACATGATTTGGCGCATTTACATTATTGCTTTATATCACAACAGGACAACCAACCATAGATAATTATTCACTTTATCACATAGATATATAATGCGCAAATCAGCAAATAACTATAAAAAGAACTGTTGAAAAGAAAAAATAACCTAACGAATTAGGCGGATCATATGACGTTTTTTATTGGAACAGCAAGCGTGAAATGGTCACCTATACAGAAGTGACGACGGAATTTATAACTTTAGAATGAAGCCCGTATAAGTAATTCAAGGAAACCTAATCTAAAATTACAGGCTGAACAACGCTAGGTAGATTTGCAAAGGTTGTAGGAACCGGAATAAACTAGTTTGCAATACTGTAAATGAAAGGTCTAATGGCAGAGTAGAACTCAATCACGGGAATCCGTGACAATGACGTCATTTTTTATCTAAAATCAACGCCCCTAAGCGTAAAGAATCACGACTTTAAATTGATTTCACTAATTACACGAGATGCTTATCAAAATTTTATTGCTGAAACTTTCTAACATTTTAGTAACCATGTACCATGAATTCTGTACTTTTAATTTAATTGCATGTACTTGTGTGTTTTATATTGTACTAACCATGTACTACGTATTCTGTACTTTAAATTTTATTGCATGTACTTGTGTGTTTTATATTGTACTATGTACCATATATTCTGTTCTTTTAATTTATTTGCATGTACTTGTGTGTTTTATATTGTACTAACCATGTACCATAAATTCTGTACTTTTAATTTATTTGCATGTACTTGTGTGTTTTATATTGTACTAACCATGTACCATGAATTCTGTACTTTTAATTTATTTGCATGTACTTGTGTGTTTTATATTGTACTAACCATGTACCATAAATTCTGTACTTTTAATTTATTTGCATGTACTTGTGTGTTTTATATTGTACTAACCATGTACCATGAATTCTGTACTTTTAATTTATTTGCTTGTACTTGTGTGTTAATTTTGTACTAACCATGTACCATGAATTCCGTGCTTTTAATTTATTTGCTTGTAATTGTGTGTTTTATATTGTACTAACCATGTACCATGAATTCTGTATTTTTAATTTATTTGCATGTACTTGGGTGTTTTATATTGTACTAACCATGTACCATGAATTCTGTATTTTTAATTTATTTGCATGTAATTGTGTGTTTTATATTGTACTAACCATGTACCATGAATTCTGTACTTTTAATTTATTTGCTTGTACTTGTGTGTTTTATATTGTACTAACCATGTACCATAAATTCTGTACTTAATTTATTTGCATGTACTTGTGTGTTTTATATTGTACTAACCATGTACTATGTATTCTGTACTTTAAATTTTATTGCATGTACTTGTGTGTTTTATATTGTACTATGTACCATATATTCTGTTCTTTTAATTTATTTGCATGTACTTGTGTGTTTTATATTGTACTAACCATGTACCATAAATTCTGTACTTTTAATTTATTTGCATGTACTTGTGTGTTTTATATTGTACTAACCATGTACCATAAATTCTGTACTTTTAATTTATTTGCATGTACTTGTGTGTTTTATATTGTACTAACCATGTACCATGAATTCTGTACTTTTAATTTATTTGCATGTACTTGTGTGTTTTATATTGTACTAACCATGTACCATGAATTCTGTACTTTTAATTTATTTGCATGTACTTGTGTGTTTTATATTGTACTAACCATGTACCATAAATTCTGTACTTTTAATTTATTTGCATGTACTTGTGTGTTTCATATTGTACTAACCATGTACCATGAATTCTATACTTTTAATTTATTTGCATGTACTTGTGTGTTTTATATTGTACTAACCATGTACCATAAATTCTGTACTTTTAATTTATTTGCATGTACTTGTGTGTTTTATATTGTACTAACCATGTACCATGAATTCTGTACTTTTAATTTATTTGCATGTACTTGTGTGTTTTATATTGTACTAACCATGTACCATAAATTCTGTACTTTTAATTTATTTGCATGTACTTGTGTGTTTTATATTGTACTAACCATGTACTATGTATTCTGTACTTTAAATTTTATTGCATGTACTTGTGTGTTTTATATTGTACTATGTACCATATATTCTGTTCTTTTAATTTATTTGCATGTACTTGTGTGTTTTATATTGTACTAACCATGTACCATAAATTCTGTTCTTTTAATTTATTTGCATGTACTTGTGTGTTTTATATTGTACTAACCATGTACCATGAATTCTATACCTTTAATTTATTTACAGCTACTTGCGTGTTTTATATTGTACTAACCATGTACCATGAATTCTGTACTTTTAATTTATTTGCATGTACTTGTGTGTTTTATATTGTACTAACCATGTACCATGAATTCTATACTTTTAATTTATTTACAGCTACTTGTGTGTTTATATTGTACTAACCATGTACCATGAATTCGGTACTTTTAATTTATTTGCATGTACTTGTGTGTTTTATATTGTACTAACCATGTACCATAAATTCTGTACTTTTAATTTATTTTCATGTACTTGTGAGTTTTATATTGTGCTAACCATGTACCATGAATATTGTACTTTTAGCCTATAATTTTACTTTCTATACACTGCCGATATATTTAACGATGTTTTTAATGGACATATAAGTCTCATGACTTCTGTTCATAGATGTATTATAAATAAAAAAATAAACATAAAATAAAATAGATATCTTTATGTTTCTTTGTTGACGCAAGTGAAATATCTTGTAACTATATATTGTAGAATGTGTAATTGTACTTGCAATATTATAATCACATCATAATTTATTTCGATTTCAATTTATTTATTTTAGTTAATTTTCGCTTCCTACAAAATTGTTAATTTTTCTGGTTCTGACAGTTTTAGTGACCTTGGTGACCACTGATGGTCAATACTCTGACAAGGGTCTAAACCACTTGGTCAATTTAGGAAATCCTGCTTCGAAGGTTCGAGAAGCAGAAAAACCTTTAGAAAACGGTAAGAAAAAATATCTTAATGAGACAGGCCCTAATTGATTACAGTTACCACTTTGTTTTTTGCAGACAACTAGAGAGAGGGAGAGAGGGGGGAGATAACTACTTCCCCCTCTCCCCATAAAGCGTTTCCTCCAATATTAGAAAGAAATTTATGTACTAACTGACTAAAATAGAGGATATGCTTTCGCAGTAAACGACTTGTATTGCACGCTTCTGCTAAACAGTGGTATAACAATTCTAATGACTCCAATTCGGGTGCGCCATTGGTCAAAGGGTTGTGTGTTGTACAAAAGCATCCTACGACCTGTGGAGAGACAGTAGGGTGAATAGTGGGTCCATGTGTTGAGATTTCCCTAAATCATCAAAAGTGATTTACATCCTATGATGCTTCATAAGTGTAATAATTAGAGCCTTCACGTCTTCCATAATTAGGCTTCTCAGACGTACGCCTAGGCGTGTTGTTGCTTTATTAAAGGTGGGTTGGATAGGTGGGTGCGTAATGTACCCCACCTGCATGAAAAATAGTGCATGGAATAAGATGTTGTGAGGATTAAAGGAAAACAGGATGATTTTTCATATACAACCCAATTTTCAAGTCGGACAAAAAGTTTAGATTTTAACACAATTAACACTGCAAAAGTGTTTCTGATAATTGAATAATAGATTAGAGTCTTAATAAATGGCAGGCGAGCCCAACTATTAGTCAGATCACAAACTAATATAATTTTCAACAGCAAAAATATTCCACGAGCGTGTTGTACGTGTTTGTGAAAGCGAAAATTGAAGAACAGTGCTACTGTAAGATATTCAATGTGTTGCACTAAAACTAGGCAAGGTATAAGATAAAAATTCAATTTCCATATTTACGGCTGTGCTCACGCATGAGCTGTCGAACGTGTGTAGTTCGTCACAAACTAACACATCTGAACTTGAAGCTACAGCACACGTTTTTTGTCAATGCTTTTCGACATGCAGGCGCTAGTGCCCATCTAACTGACAAATGGCGAAATACATGTACAAGCGAAGAACTAATGGCAATGAACGTGAAATTGTGGTAACAATTCTTTCGCGTATGTCATTCTTGAAAAAAATAGTATGTTTCGTTTCAATATTTTACAGAGTAGTTTGTTTTGACCTGCAGTTTAAGACTTGGTCCGGTTTTGCTGTAAACAATGTAGCTTAGACATTGGTTTTTCTATGCTAAGTTTGAGAGTTCACTGCTCAAGGTTTTGAAAAGATGCCTATTTAAATTTTTATATATTTGTCTAATATATAATCTACATTGATCCGAATATGTAAACATTATATAGTTAGGTTCAAATATTCATTAATAAGCATAATGTGATTAAATAATACTGTAAAATATAAACTGTGATTATTAGCAACACCATCAAGATGATTATTTTATTAATTAAAATTTCATCACAACAGATTCTCCCATATTTATTCATTGATATTTTTTACAGAGCTCGTACCTTGTGAGGAGAGTTCGGAGGGCTTTGACCTCAGCTCGTCAGCGAGCGCCTCAGCAAGTTTTTCTTCAATTTTTTCAGATCCGGTTACGGAATTGACATGGTGTATGGTGAGTATGAACAGCCAACGATATTTTAATTCTTTGTGCATCTCATTTCTCGAGATGAAAATGCGTTAGACGTTTTTTTAATTAACAAATACAGACATACAAATAACTGGAACTTATTAAGAAAAGAAAGTTTATCTATATACACTAATAAGCCTTCTCTTAATGTACAAAGGAGTTCAATTCCTATAAGTTCACTTTCAAACACCTAGTTATTCGTTACTGTATAGATTTCTTTTGTTCAGGTCTGTTTATTCATTACCTTTTTGACTTTTGTAAATACATAATTAGTGCATAATTTATTGTATCAATTTCTTTACTGGTCTGCTTAATCATTACCTATTTGACTTCTGTTAAATACTTAATTAGTGCATAATAGGCTGTGCATATATGAACTGGTTACATGCTTGTAAATTTACCACTGATGATGACAGCAGCATGTCAAAACGTTTGGCATAATTTTAATTTTTTTATGTGAAACTTTAATAGAGTTTTTTGTTTTTGACTATAATGTTTTTAATTTCCTGTAATAAAAATACGGAATCAGTTTAATCGATTATAAGGTTTGAAATCAGAAAAAAAGCCGATCCACGATCCAGATATCAATCAAGCTAAAATCAGCTCTCAAAAGTGAGATTGCGTCTGTAGCAGCGCATTATTTTCGTTTTTAGACTTTTAATCAAAAATTTTCTTAGAATTTTAATCAACAAACAAACAAACAAACATAATATTTCTGCAGGTATATAATTAAGATTGACCATTTATCCACGTCTATACATTATTTATGTACTATTATTATTATTATTGTTGTTGTTGTTGCGACAGCTTCCTCAGTTCTAGTAATCGATAACGGTGATTTATCCTTCGGTGTAGCTGATACTTCCATGTAAGTAAATTTAAATTGTAGCTGAGCGCATGTGTAGATCCAGCTTCTCGTGAGTCCCATTGGTCAATTTCACATGTAACACTGCTGCAGAACGCAGATCAAACAACTGATCATGCGCATGTCTATAAAAGAAGTTTTTCAGGAAGGTGATTGACTGACTGATTGACTGACGAACTAACCAATTGTCTGACAGACTCACTAACCACCTGACTGACTGATTGGCCACCAGACTGACGGCTTATAGACTGACTAACTGAATTAATATTTTAATTATTATTATTATTATTATTATTATTATTATTATTATTATTATTATTATTATCATTATTATTATTATTAAACTATGCTGAATATTCATGCATAAAATGCTTTTGTGGGGTTTGGCTAGTTGTTTTATAATTATTTATATGATTTTCAGAACAATACCTGGATTTACAAGTCTACTTCTGAGTGACGAAATGTTGCACAATTTGTGCTTCACTTGGAAATCCGGGGGAAACATGAAAGTGTATTTAGATGGGGGCGAGTTATGTAAGTGATGAAAAAAACAAGTGAACGTGCTATTTCTTCAACATGTTTGAACATGAGTACACAACACAGTTTAGACAATATGGTGGACGTCCTTAATGGCTGCTTGCTCATTTTTGAAATTGATTTAATCAAAAATTCGGGACAGCAAGGCTGGTACTGATTTTGGCCCAAGTTAAAACATCTAATTTTTGTTTCTTACCCAAAATAAACAGGAAGTTACTCGTATTGCATCTTTCTATTGGGTCGTTTTGTTTAGGTGAAGAAAAAATCTAAGTACAGATGATTAAAATATATCAAGTAAAATTAGATGATATTTACAATGAGATGATTAAGCAGATTATAAGACAATAACAGTTTTTGGTTAACTGCATACAGGGGGCGTTTCAACACTTTACGATGCTCTAGGCTTATGGTTCTGTCCCGCCCATTTCTAATATGAATTTATAGTTGCTTATGTAAAGGAGAGATTAAACAATTATTTATGGTGTACTAGAAAGACTATTAACCTAGTTTCAACATGATCATTATTAATTACGATGTGACAAACGTACAGACTAGAAACTAGATTATAGATTAGACATTTTAACACAACGTGGTTATGACAATAGACCTTACCTAGTTATGACAATAAACTTACCTCGTTATGACAATAGACAATACCTAATTATGACAATAGACAATACTTAATAATGACAATAGACAATACCTAATTATCACAATAGACAATACCTAGTTATGACAATAGACAATACCTAATAATGACAATATACAATACCTATGTGAGCTTCATGTTGGTCCTATTACAAATTTGTCCGAAAGATCTTTTGGAAAGTAAGTTTAGATTAGATTAGATTAGATTTATTATATACAATGCCAATACATATATGCACATACAGAATAATACAAAGTCTATAAATCATTAGCACATGCAGACACATCAAGTAAAGACAATATAAAAAAATTTTGATAGTGACAGATAAAAACCTCTCATACATTTACATCATAGTGGCAGATGAAAACTTCCCTTACATTTACATCATAGTGGCAGATGAAAATCTCTCGTACATTTACATCATAGTGACAGATAAAAACCTCTCGTACATTTACATCACAGTGGCAGATGAAAACCTCTCTTACATTTACATCATAGTGGCAGATGAAAACTTCCCGTACATTTACATCATAGTGGTAGATGAAAACCTCTCGTACATTTACATCATAGTGGCAGATGAAAACTTCCCGTACATTTACATCATAGTGGTAGACGAAAACCTCTCGTACATTATAGTGGCAGATGAAAACCTCTCATACATTTACATCATAGTGGCAGAAGAAAACCTCTCGTACATTATAGTGGCAGATGAAAACCTCTCGTATATTTACATCATAGTGGCAGTACATTTACATCATAGTGGCAGATGAAAACCTCTCGTACATTTACATCGTAGTGGCAGATGAAAACCTCTCGTACATTTACATCATATCAACAAACTAAAACCCACTGCATACAAAAAACTCAAGTCACCAACACAAAACAAACATAAAGTGCCAATTTCAATTTCATATGTTTAGTATTTTACAAAAAACCATTTTGTAAATATTGTAAATGTGTTAAATCTCCAGATAATGTTAGAAATGAAATGAAAAGTTTTAAATCTATGCACTTATGTAATTAATTACAGCCTCTCTTGTATTTTTAATTGTAAATTCATTTTATTGTACAGCACTATTGCTCACAATAGTGGAAACACTGATTATATTATCAATTTTTCAATGTGTAGTTTACCTTTCAATGATTTGCAAGTTTTTTTAACAATATAGACTTTTATTACGTTACTATTATGTTACTATTTGTATATTGCCCGTGTACTACGACAGTATTTGGGTAAATAAACTGAATTGAATTGTACTAATGGGTCCTACTGGTTTGTAGGTAGCGAGCCTGCTTTAACAGGTGACATTACTATCGATTCTCTATTAATTCTTGATTACGCCGGACAAATGACCGACTTGTTCATATCTTCAACAGAGGCAACCACTGATATGATAGGTAATAAAACTTTAAATTGAATTTCCCTGTGCCATTTTGTCGTCATTGTTATGGCGCGTTCATACCAGCCAGTTTTCTGCCTGACAAGAAAGCACGCTATAGATCAAGCAATCAATCAAAACAAATAATAGTACAATTATGTCAATACTGTTCAAGACATAAAATAAATTATATCATTACACAAGCACAGGAGTGAAAATTAAAATTGTCAGAATTAAAAAGTGGTTCTTTTGTAAAGAAAATTGTAAAGATTATTATTATTTGTTCTGGCTTTTTTATTAATATTTTTATTTCTTTATAGCATTGAAAATGCAACGATGGTCTGCGGTAATAAACAACATCCTAATATAGAATTAAATAATTTTTCTTTATTTTTTTGTTATTTTGTTTTTATACAAACTTTTTTTTATTTTCTTTATTAAACAAAACCAGAAAAAGCGAATACGAAAAGCAAAAAGTGATACATCATTATATGCGGGGTTATTGTACCTGCTCGTGTTTTAAACTGTGATAAATTGAGAAACAATTATTTACAATACAGTCAATTATTGTAATTTTCAGATAACAAACAACTCTGACAACAATACAAGCAAACAAAACTTGATCTTCGTTTCTAGTTTTTTCAAGAGTTTTACAGCCTTTTTGCAACGTTTTGTTCTCATTATTTGATTATAAAATTGTATTGTTTTTAAAAAGTCTAATTATATTTGCTATAACTCAGTAATGATTTATGATTAAAATGTATGAAACATTTGTGTGTTGTAAATATAGTTACATTTGTGTGTGTTACACACACACGCACAAGCACATGCGCATGCTCGCACACACACACAAACACACACACACGCATGCACATTTGAAATTTAAATTTGAAATTGTTTATTCTGAAAATGACACCGATTATAACGAATAAGAGTATAATTATTTTGAATTTGATGTTGTAATTCATCCAATAATAGTTTGTCTTCTTTTTCGCTTAGAAACTATAAGCGAGACGTGTTTTAACCCCCCTGGAGACATCATTGCTTGGGATAGAAACAACATCCTAATCATATCCGGTGCCACTTTCGATCTCCCGTCCACTTGTGCATCCTCTAGAGATGAGCCGGAGATGTGTCTACCAGTCTCTTCTAGCAATATTCTTGATGCCTTCAAAGCTTTGGCAGATTTCACTTTCAACCTCAAGAAACTAATAGACAAACCAAGTAAACCTCGACCCCGCCGACATCACCGCCGTCCCCGCCATCGCCCCCACCGCCCATACTAACTGTTGAAAGCTGAAGTTTTGATATTTGGCGTTTTTATAATCGTTGTTGAAGTGTATATGTACAAGGTTAAGTATCAAAGTATTATGCTAATGTGTACTAATGAGACAAAAAATAACCTCTTAGTTTCCCATTCTACTGGTGTTTGCTAAAAGAAATGATTGAGTTTAATTCAATAATTTCTTTTAGCAAAGACCAGTAGAATGGCGAATTCGAATGTTTGATGTCTACCTAATCTTACCTTATATATTTTTACTATCGTATAATTGTGAATATGTATCTTATCCTGTAATGCATGCTCCTTGTATAGTACTAATCTAATTTGTAGCTTGTTACATATGTTTTAGTATTACATATAATTGTAAATTTGTCTTTTATCCTCTAGGTATATTCTTGTATATATTACATTTCGTACGTAACTAAATATATAAATAAAAACACTAAGTAATATAATACAACATCATCTATTTTATTTTAAATACTGAATAGACGACAAATTTTAGCAATCAGTTCATAACTAAAGATGAAAGAAAGTTCAAATATTATGTAAAAATTCATAATACTTTTAATTATGAAGTTAACTTTACAAATTACTTTTACTTTTAAAGATGGATAAAAATATGACTAGATAACAACAAAGTGGATTTGTGGGATACATCCACATTGCAAGGCTGCTCAGAAAATTAAAAAAAATTAATTGTAATTGTAAGAAATTTCTGCAATATTTAACTGACAAACTTATAATTATGAAAGAATGCATTTAATAGCACATGAAAACAAATAACCTCCAAGATATAATATAAAAATACAGAATTCAGTTCTTATGAAATGGCTACATGAAAATTTGTTTAGAGATTGTCACAATTGTAAACGTTGGTTATAGTTAAATGAAAAATCAAATAATGACATTTAAATGCCTAATATTTATTATTTTACTTTATTAAACTTTCATGGAAACTTCATAATATGCCTTTACTTACCAAGGAAGATCTAACAATTGATTTTCTTCTGTTTGGGTAAAAATTTATCTCAATGACCTTCAAGGCGACTTTCAAAATTACACAAAATATTCACAAAAATAAGTTCACAGGTGTCCAATTTCAAAAAAATGAAAAAATCAAAATATATTTACACAAGCAACCAGAAGAAAATACAGCATTTAGCATGAAAAAACGCAGTTTGAATTTATCCCATTTCTCATTTGGTTGACATGGTGACCAACTTTCCAGTAAAATGTTGCTGTACGCCTAGTTGACTGTACTGACTGCTGGCACCATCTAGTGGCTGATTTTGTAATAACACAAGTTTGCTGATTTGATTATTGGCATCATCTAATAACTGATTTTGTGTCGAGATGCGGTCAGTTTACACAATAGTTTTTTGAATACTGAAGACTAGCACCATCTAGTGGCTGATCTTGCAGTAATATGTAGTAGAGTCTATCAAATTTTCTTGAATGGTGTTTGCTGGCACCATCTAGTATCTGATTATGTAGTAAAAGTAGAAATATGCACAGGGGTATCACTGGTTTCCTTGAGTAGCTGATTGCTGGCACCATCTGGTGGTTGACTATGAGGCGAGATGCGGTCAGTTATTTGTATTTTAAAAACTGAAGACAAGCACCATCTAGTGGGTGATCTTGCAGTTATACCTAGTACAGTATATCAAACTTTCTTGAATGCTTGCTGGCACCAGCTAGTGTCTGATTTTGTAGTGATATGCAGTGGGACATCTCAAGTTTCCTTGAATTACTGATTGCTAGCACCATCTAGCCGGTGATTTTATAATAACATGATTTTGTTGTGCTCTGGTGGCAGATGCCGTTTAGTAGTGGATTTTGTAGTAATATGTAGGAGGGTATATCAAGTTTCCTTGAATGGTGATGGATGGCACCATCTAGTGGCTGATCCTACAGTAATATGTACTAGAGTTACTCAAGTTTGCTTGAAATGCTGTGTGTTGTGGCACCATCTAGTGGCTGATTTTGTAGTAAACACACAGTGGTGTATCACAAGTCATCATCATCATCATCAGAGCTGATTAATGACATCTAGTGATCAATTGAAGAACTACGACTTTGACTTCCGAGTTTTTCTCTGATGACAGTCGTTGATGGACAGAGGTCAAATTAAGACTTTGTCGTTGTGAAGGTCGTCAGATGTCTTAGCTTACCCCACTGGTGGCGCCGTCTAGTGGCAGAGGGTGGCCCTGAATCTTTATGAGAATCTGTTTTTTGGTTGAAACATCGTCAGCTGCCACCCCATGTCCTGTTCGTCCAACTCAGAATGAATTTCATTTTTTGCACGACGAGCTTCAACAAGTCGAGCTGTTTGTTCATCATCAATTCTAAATCTCTCAGCTTGAAAAACAAGAAAACCGTCATTATGTTATTCATATTCTCTTTTTTACAACTTTTGCACAACATTGCACATAGAAAACCGCTTTCCAGCACTCAACAGTAGGAGCACCTGAATGTAGAATTCAGGGGGTGAGCATTGAACATTCGACTTCGATTCGAGCGAGTTTTTAGTTGGAATTCAAATCAAATGTAAAGTTCGAATAATTCAGCACTTCAACTAAATATGTTCTCTATCAATTAAACATTCGATTAAAACATCAATGCAATCAGCAGAATTTAACGTGGTAGGGAGAATTTGTAGGGGTGGCCCTGGTGGAGTTACCAACAATCACGTTTAAATTAGTTCAGATAATTTTAGGGTTTCAAACGTCTAAGTTCTAAACATTAGAGTTTTGAAGCAATCAGCTGCTCTGTGATGCTACAAGAACTTATTACCAACCAACTTTTCTGTTTGTACATTTCATTTAGCATCATCTCTTGATGAGGTTCAGGCAGGTGCCTCCCTCTGGTGGCAGAATTATAATCTTGCTGAGTCGAGGTTATTCTACGTATCATGTGCAGCAAAAGTAAAAAACTGTTTTATTTATATGAAGGAAATGGCAGATATGTGAAAACAAGTTTTCTGAAGATTAAAATATTGAAATGAACGAGACTCTCAGCATCAGAGGTTTGTTATAACACAAACTACGCAGATTTCTTCCTACGCTGAGCTAGAGATTCTGTCTTCTTCGAAGATCGCCTCGCAGTTCTCTCGGCAACACCGCACTCTTCTGCAATGCAAGCTCCAACAACCCACAATCGAGCTTGTACAGACGCTTAAGAAGCGAAAGTCACTTTGACATTTCGTCAATGACACAATGGCACACTGCAGAGACATGCTGACCACCTGCAGATGGCATCCTTGATTCTCCCGGCACTTCGTGTTACCGAAGACAGCAATTCTATTGCTTTGGACCTTGAAATATCGCCTGGGAGACTGGGTTAATTATCAGTAGATGAAATCCCCCGACTCTGAACAATGAGCCATTCCAACTGACCATCTGCCAATTGATTTCTCTTGCCAGCGTGCAGCACATTTTATGTATGTTAATGACATTGGAATTCATTTAACTATTCTGCGTTTGTTTAATCTTCCAACATTTCCTATTTACCAACCTCTGATACTTTAACTCATTAAATTCAAGGTACAAGCTATGTGAGTCACTTATAATCAAATTGTACAGTCTTTGTTATCCAACCAAAGAGGAGTATACTAGTTCCGAACTCTTATCATTTAATTATTCCGATTAATTTTCTAATTAATTCCTTATTCTAAACTTGATTCACAACATTATGATAACCTGCTACAAACTTGAATCTTGTGGCATTCATAGTTACTAAGGTACAGGAGGAAATATACATTATAATACATACACTACAATATGTATTAATATACTCGTATACAGTAACATATACATATATGCATTACATGTGTAATGGGTCGTAAGAGGTGGTTAGAAATTTTTTTGTTTTATGTGGTGCGCAGGTTTTGTTATTGCGCCACTAGGTTATACTATCGTAAAGTTCTTGTGTAGTTCATTTTGTTCAGTCTAATTTTAGTTTATTTTAAGTGTTAATCAAAAACATGTTTGTGCGCTTGTCATGTTATATGTAAAACAAAGTATAGTCTAATATGTGTCAGCTAAATATTAACAATGTTTAATTAATTTATAGTTCATAAAAAATCTATCATGTTAGTCGGGGAAAACTGATTTCAGCTGGTAAGCAAGAACTGGCCTAGATTATAGATCCAAATAAGGGTGAACTTGTTTGATGGAGTCCTGGGGTGCGTCTATAGAGTCAACAATATCAGCCGCACTTCTGAGCTGAGGAGAAGAGAGGGTTAGAGACTGATGGTTTGACACTAGGCTATATTTGTAATGTCTATTCTGACTGTATTTATAGTTAATAAACATCAATACAAAGTAACTCTAAAGCTAGAAAGACAGAAACAGTCCCTTCTAACAACATTTGATATTGATGGTGAGTTTCCCTCTTCCACATTCGAAATCCTACCGAGTTATAACTTCGCCCTCACTCACGTGTTCTAGCCGTCATCACAGCAAATAGGAACTTTGTACCGATTAGTATAAATGGTAGATGCTACAAATGTCGCAGTTTTTTTTTAAGTTTAGTTCTAGTTTTATTCATGCATAGTGGAGACGTTGGCGAACTGTGTTGTTATGTTTTAGACCTGTACTATAATTTCGAAAAATTCTCAGCTTGCAAGTTACTGAATATTGTATTTTAGATTAGCATCACGTCTCAACCCTCGCTGAGATGGCGGAAGCTAATTACAGGTGGGATGAAACTTTCGCAAGGAGAGAAACAGTAAGAAACAGAATTATTTAAATCACTCAATTTATTTAAGTATTCTAAATAATTAAAGTAACAAAACAGAAAATATTTTAAACAATTTTTAAATGGCAACAAATGCGTTGTACATGTTGTCAAATCTATTTATATATGAGGCAATACATGGATGTAAAAAAATCACATTCAATATCTTAAGGTCTGGGTTTCTGATTAGGTTTATTTACTTTTTTTCTGTGAGTTTTTCCCCTGTGACTTTTTTACCTGCCATTGCAAATGAACAGGGCGACAAATACCCGGACCAGTCGGATAATGTCGTCTGGTACTGAAACTCCTCTACATAAGTATGCTGTACGAAATATTGCAGTACGTGTATTAATATTCGTTAAAAAGAGTTTTAGTATCTGCACTTTTAGCGCCCCTATTGTAAGTTTATCTTAGACTTAGATGCAGTGAACTTATTGCAGTGATTTTGAAATAGACATTAACATCCTCAGTATAGATGATTATTCATTATAGTTGTTACTAGAAATATTGAAACACAAAGAAATATTGTAGTAAATCGACTCTTCTCAAAATTAGATGCCAGTGCAGATGACAGACAATTAGAGAATGACACACTATTAAAATTGTATAAAAGAAAGAATCAGCAGGTGCATGCGCACTTACGCTGATCCTGTGACATAAAAAGATGCACAAGAATTAAATTTCTAGAAACAAGACCCTAAATTTGAATATCTCTCATCAAAAAGCTGCAACAAAATGTACCTAAATATGAACTCTACAGCTTGTGCAGTGATGTTTTCATTATAAAATAGAGTTATTAATTTATAGAACAGGAAAAGGGTGCCTAAAGTAGGTTTCAAAAAATGGCCCTAAAAATATATTAGTTTGAATCAAATTTAATGAGTACATCGTACTTGCGTTAAAAGGATTTTTGTTTTCATTTTAAATCTCCTGCAATACTGTTCCCACTGCGCCATTACATGACGTCACCTACTCAAACGTAAATCAGGGGAAGAAAAGGCAATGTTGAATTATGTCCCAAAAAACTTTCCTTGCAAATCTGTATTACTTACCATTTCGCTTACCTGCTGGAAAGAGTTATGAAACTAAATATCAATAAGCATACAAAATATCAATCTACAACTAATGGTTAGTGAATGTATTATTTCAAATCAAACAATGCCTCGTCTCATAATTTTTGGTTACCAATTGAGCTAAAATTTTCCATAAATAATAAAAAAATAATAAAGTCATGCAATCAACGTGAGCACACAGAATAATGAATAAAATACGTTCTTAAATCTTGAAACACACTGAGAATGCAATGTCATTGTTGTTAGGCCTAACAACAATAGATTTTTACCAGCCCAACCCTGCAATAAATGTTGGCGTGGACAAATCACGTCATACCACCCATTCACACTACCCCATCCTCAGCAAAACACACCACATCACACCATTCCACTGACACGATCCACAACACACAATCCGCATCACACCACCCATAGCCTGCCACACCACACAAACCATGCCATGCTACACCCACCACTCCACCCACACTTGCCTCACCACTCACAAAAAACAACCCACTCCACATCATGTACACTATACATGAAACAAAAAAGATGTAAAAGGTAGAAGGGGTTTGCTTCATCATTGCTCTGTACTTTCATGCTATTATTTTAATAATCCAAAGGTTACTGGTTCGAATACAGGCTAATACCCGACTTTTTTACTTTACAATTTTCTTTCAAGTTTAATTGAAGTTTAACTGAATGAAGTGTCACAATTAATGAGTGAAAAAGGTCATAAATAATTTACCGTCATGGTGTCCGAGGGTATAGATACTTTTTCCATTGATCTTACCATGCCTTGTTATTTTGTTACTGTGTTTTGATTTCAATAAAATCGAAAGTTGACATTATTTGACCAGAGGGCTGTTGGTCTCAGCTGTAAAAACTGGCTCCATTATATCTGCTATGCATGAATACGAAGCATTCATTTCAGGTTTCAGGCCCTAGAGAAAATGCACATGACCTATATTCATCCACTCACTAGGTGTCGACCCCACATAGCAATTTACGCAGAAACTGTGACCCGAGTTCAACGTATTGAGCCAGTAGGATGAAGCCAATGGAACTCAGGGACGCCTGCCCGTCTGTGACCTTTGACATCTTTCATAGCTTGGGCCTGGGGCAATCTGGTCACATTCATAGCTAACCAAGCACCACGAGAGACAAAAATAAAAAAAGTATAAAAGGTCAAGATGCACATAATAAAAATTTGGGTAAATCAAGAAGATACTGCTTTGTAGCAATTTCTCAAAAAAAAAACAATTTGTAGAAAGTTTGTACATTATTTGTCATCGGCATTGGCAAATCTTCACCAGACTGTGCAGATTGAGACGGTGTAAATTTCAGTATCTTATTAATGGTCTTCACTCCAGCTAGTCGAAAAACAAAGTGGAAGAAAGCTTTAATTTTTCAGACTTTTAACCTATTTGATTTAAACTCAAGTCACAATGACTGATCACTAAAAATTTAACGATTTGCAAAAATTGTAGGTCAAAACTTAGTTTCTCTGATTTTAAACTGGTTTCAGATCGACAAGATAGACCAAGATGGTAACACAAAACTCCACAGAGCAGTAAAATCTAATGATTCCGAGGGAGTAAAACAGCTAATACAAGATCATGATGATGACAATGTTAAAGATAGGAAGCTTGGATACACAGTGTTGATGTATGCAGTCAAGAAAGATAATGAACTCAATGTTAGTTTGCTACTAGAAGCAGGTGCAAATCCCAACTTGAGTGACGATGATGGTTGGACATCATTGGTGTATGCAGTCAGGATGGATAATGAACTCAATGTTAGTTTGCTACTAGAAGCAGGTACAGATCCTAACTTGAGTGACAATCGTGGTTGGACAGCACTGCATTCTGCTGCTGTGATAAAACTAACTTTGGTATCAGAAGTGGTGACTTCATTTGTGGAACATGGCATTGACATTAACAAACGAAACTTAAGTGGCAAGACTGCAGTGCACTTGTACATTAATAGTGCAACAAATAAAACCCTAAACAAAGAACTACGAGAGACTATTGGTTATCTGCTAATATCTCTGTATGTAAGAGCCAATAAAAAGACTGAGAACAATAGCCAGTTTACATTCAAAACGAAATGCAGGAATTTGTTGCTAAAGAAAGACTTGGATCGTAAATCTGTGAAAGAAGTACTGTGAAAGAAGCATAGGACGTCTTCCACCGACTAAAGAAAATGATGTTATCAGAACAAAAATTGAAGCCTTAGCTGCCAGAGTATGTACTAAATTGGGAGAAATAGATGAAAGGTTTGATTCTGTCTGCAAGCTCGTTGGCAGCAGTGTATGTGGAATCAAAGCTGGGTTACCAGATGAGTTTGATTTTTTCATCATCTTGAAAAATTTATGCAAGTATCTTATTGTCGAAAAAACTGGCAAACCAGGATTTGCAAAAATTGCATTGGGTGAGAAAGCGACAGAAATGTTTACAGAGTTTATTGAAAATGGCAGGTTTTCTTTTGACAACTTAAAGAGCCATTTTGTGATTCTTTTATGCAGGGCTATGAGCGCAATTTTCAAGGAAGGCTCAGAAATAACGGAATCTTTTGATTTTGTTCGTGTGGTGTGGAATAAGGTTTGTACTTGCTTCCACCTGATGTACTATGGCGACTATTATGACCCACCACTACCTGTCTCATTAGACATGACAGCTGCTATAGAAGTACCAGGTGAACTGGCAGGGATGTTGACATCACATGACACTTGCTATAGAAGTACCAGGTGAACCGGCAGGGATGTTGACATCACATGACACTGGCTCAGCTACTTCTTATCACCTTGTATTTAAGCCATGTCCTGATGCAGGGCAGAATTACTGTGCCGTATCTATGGCTGTGTATGAAAGTCAACTTGTTGGAAACATGAGTCAGCATAAGAAAGAAGGATAACTGTAGTTAAACAACTGAATAAATTTAAAATGACACAATTTTTCTGCGATCAGAAAGCTTTTATCCCTCTTCTCTATTGGGAATAAAGAAGTTCTTTCTTTTTTGACGAACGACATTTCAGTGTTTGTCTGATTTGTAATTCATTTGATCTATTTGAACATTGAGGAGAAGGATTGTGCAGAGGGCGACACTTGTGACACCGTGGCAGTGACAAGGTAATATAAGCGTGGCAGGGTATCTAATATATATTGAATTCAATCAATGCTTAAAGTGTATTTATTTAGGTAACGGGTCTCACGGCGAACAGAACTAGAAACAGCTTGGAGGTTTGGGGAAATGTTATAAGCTGCCGCAGTAGGGTCCGGGCCTTATATTTTACTTGATTTTAGGCTTTTAAGACATTTAATGGGCGAAAAAGGGGCAGTTTAGTAAGCAATTTTTCAACAACCGTTTTTAGCCATTAAGGATACAAAATTTAGGTGTTAATTCAGAAACCGGCAAAAACCGAAAAATGGGGGTTGGGAACAGAAATCGATCAAGTGCATTAGAATAGTACCGTGTAGCATGACAAATGAAAGGTATCGATGACGCGAGTCGCTTGGCATAGGTTACAATGAGAATGGTTGTCCCGCGATCCTGCTAGGAGGCAAAAACGGAAAAATGGGGGTTGGGATCTAAAGTGGACCGAGTGTCTACGAATAGTACCCGTGAAAGCTTTTTGATGAGGCGAATGGTACCGGTCACAGTACGAATCGTTAACCATTGACACGATTGTTAAGGGGCAAAATAGGGGTCGAGGAGACAAATGCCTTCCAGGGTTTACCAAAATGAAAGGTCTCAATGAGACAAACTGTTGTTGTTGACCTTTGAGCCGTGGATGATGGTGGGCTGAACAGTTAAATGTTGAGGTTTTATTGTGAAATGCACTTGATGATGTTACCACAGGAGTACAAAACTAGGTGTGAAAAATCTGTTTACTTCCACTTGATCAGCTTCCCTCTATCTGAATCTGTTTTGCTTCTTCCTTGAAAACGTCTAACCCTTGTGTATGGAATGTGACAAGGTGAAAGTCGGAAACTCCTTCCTGGGGTTCGATTCCAAGTTCATTCTTGATTCTTTCCTCGATTATTTGTCTTCCCGTTGAACCAACAGAAAAACTTTCGTCCATTATTAATGCAAAGTGTACGCTCTCATCAGATTTCTTCTCAACCACCATACTTCACCTGTGCCACACAATGATCAACAACCTTATTTGGATCTCGTCCATAGACACCTAAAAGCATGAAATGCTTATTCGGCTCTCGCAGTCTATTCAATGAACTACAGCTCATTGATAAATAACGGCCGTTTTGAATTTCCACCATTAAATGTGGATTTTCGTTTTCCATTATCATGTCATAGTTTTCAGCCATGACTTTGTACGGCATCGTGCCAATGATTATTCTGTCTCCACCATAGAGTTCTTTAGCTAAGAGCGGTGATGAAAGAATTTCAAGTTTTTGTTTCTCGTCTTCAACGTTTTGAATGGAGGATGGTGCAAATTGTTCAAGTATTTTATCTCTTTTTACACATTCTCTTATAAACACAGTCTGAAAAATAACAGCAAGTTAATGGCAAAATCGTAATCCAAAGATCCTTGGTTCAGATCTGGACTCGATCACAACTTTTTTCACATTTCCGTTCAGACAAGTTTAGTTGCAATTTCGATCATGATTGTTGATTCAATCAACCATTAACAAACTTCTTGAAATTAGAATTATCAAGAGTTAGTCAGACAATCATATCAAAACGATATGAACAAGTCACTTAGCATGTTTAGTTTATTTTATTGCTATCACTTAAGCTTAAAGAAATTATATAAAGAAACTTAAAGAAAAATATAACAAAGAAATTTACAAAAACAGTCTATAAAGTATAAAGTTAATTTATATTAGCACTGCATAGAAAATTTCAGACGCGGTGGTGGCCCGCTATTTACTAGAAAATTATGACGTAAAGGTTGGCATCGTGGCTTTCCGTAAGCGCACTACTTAAACTAATTCAAATTTCTGCCGCTTTCTAACGCTCATCACAAGATTAGCTATCTATTTTTTGGAAAAACTTGTCATACTTTTGAACGAAATTGACAGTGCGCTGCTTTTCTTCAACTGATAAACGATATTGGTGGAAGAATTGACATTCAAAATGGCAGCAGCCAAAATTGAAATGATCGCGACTTTAAAGTGATTTTACTAATTACCCGAGGCGCTTCTCACACTTTTATTGCCAAATCCTTTCTAACATTTTTAAAAAATATTGAAATAAGCCTAACTTCCCAGAAAGCGTGTCCTTTCCTTTAACACGTACCCAATAACAGTATGTAGTATATACTTAACCTTTTTAGCTATACAAGTAGCGTTTCTTCTATAGTCTGGTTCAGGGCCCATACTTCCATTCATATACACGTGATCAGTTACACCCAAGCGCCATGAATCAAGCTGTTGTATTGTGTAAAGCTGAAGATTGGCACTGATTCGCTTTTTCTGTAGTTCCGGTTTCACTCGACGGAAACGAGAGATGATTGTCTTTCCGGCATCCATTACGGTAACCATTTCAAAGCCAACCTGTAATTAATTACAAAGTGATGGCCAGGTATACGTTGACGTACGTATAACTTAAAAAGAAATCTCTGGATTTAATTAACATCACTAACATAAGTGCTTAGTTTCTACATTACAAAGTTAAAAAGTTGAATTCATGCCTTACTTCGCAAAGTTAAAAAGTTGAATTCATGCCTTACTTCACAAAGTTAAAAAGTTGAATTCATGCCTTACTTTACAAAGTAAAAAAGTTAAATTCATGCCTTACTTTACAAAGTTAAAAAGTTGAATTCATGCCTTTCTTTACAAAGTTAAAAAGTTGAATTCATGCCTTACTTTACAAAGTTAAAAAGTTGAATTCATGCCTTACTTCACAAAGTTAAAAAGTTGAATTCATGCCTTTCTTTACAAAGTTAAAAAGTTGAATTCATGCCTTTCTTTACAAAGTTAAAAAGTTGAATTCATGCCTTTCTTTACAAAGTTAAAAAGTTGAATTCATGCCTTACTTCACAAAGTTAAAAAGTTGAATTCATGCCTTACTTCACAAAGTTAAAAAGTTGAATTCATGCCTTACTTTACAAAGTAAAAAAGTTAAATTCATGCCTTACTTTACAAAGTTAAAAAGTTGAATTCATGCCTTTCTTTACAAAGTAAAAAAGTTGAATTCATGCCTTACTTCACAAAGTTAAAAAGTTGAATTCATGCCTTACTTTACAAAGTAAAAAAGTTAAATTCATGCCTTACTTTACAAAGTTAAAAAGTTGAATTCATGCCTTTCTTTACAAAGTTAAAAAGTTGAATTCATGCCTTACTTTACAAAGTTAGAAAGTTGAATTCATGCCTTACTTTACAAAGTTGAATTCATGCCTTACTTTACAAAGTTAGAAAGTTGAATTCATGCCTTTCTTTACAAAGTTAGAAAGTTGAATTCATGCCTTACTTTACAAAGTTAAAAAGTTGAATTCATGCCTTACTTTACAAAGTTAGAAAGTTGAATTCATGCCTTACTTTACAAAGTTGAATTCATGCCTTACTTTACAAAGTTAGAAAGTTGAATTCATGCCTTACTTTACAAAGTTAGAAAGTTGAATTCATGCCTTTCTTTACAAAGTTAAAAAGTTGAATTCATGCCTTTCTTTACAAAGTTAAAAAGTTGAATTCATGCCTTACTTTACAAAGTTAAAAAGTTGAATTCATGCCTTACTTTACAAAGTTAAAAAGTTGAATTCATGCCTTACTTTACAAAGTTAAAAAGTTGAATTCATGCCTTACTTTACAAAGTTAAAAAGTTGAATTCATGCCTTACTTTACAAAGTTAAAAAGTTGAATTCATGCCTTACTTTACAAAGTTAAAAAGTTGAATTCATGCCTTACTTTACAAAGTTAAAAAGTTGAATTCATGCCTTACTTTACAAAGTTAGAAAGTTGAATTCATGCCTTACTTTACAAAGTTAAAAAGTTGAATTCATGCCTTACTTTACAGAGTTAAAAAGTTGAATTCATGCCTTACTTTTCAAAGTTAAAAAGTTGAATTCATGCCTTACTTTACAAAGTTAAAAAGTTGAATTCATGCCTTACTTTACAAAGTTAAAAAGTTGAATTCATGCCTTACTTTACAAAGTTAAAAAGTTGAATTCATGCCTTACTTTACAAAGTTAGAAAGTTGAATTCATGCCTTACTTTACAAAGTTAGAAAGTTGAATTCATGCCTTACTTTACAAAGTTAAAAAGTTGAATTCATGCCTTACTTTACAAAGTTAAAAAGTTGAATTCATGCCTTACTTTACAAAGTTAGAAAGTTGAATTCATGCCTTACTTTACAAAGTTAAAAAGTTGAATTCATGCCTTACTTTACAAAGTTAAAAAGTTGAATTCATGCCTTACTTTACAAAGTTAAAAAGTTAAAATTATGCCTGTTTTAAGTGACTGTAATAACAATGTAATAAAATATTAATTTTTTCGTTCCAGCTTGGTACACGGCGAAAGAAATCCAGTACTCAATGGTAGGATCTATTTGATGTAGATGTCTGAGATGAGGCCTAATTTGGTGTCATTGGCAAAAATATTTTTAAGATCGAAACACTAAACCACCAGAGGTGCATCAGCTATGCTTGGATATATATATGTGTCCTCAGTCAACAATGCAAACAATGAAATTGCGATGAGTCAGATATCAAAGCAATCAACCATCTAGTTACTCTCCAGGCTCTACATTTCAGTTGATAAGTGCATCAAGTGACCATATTCCTCTTATTCTTGTCCCATGTGTAAATCTCAACTTGATTTCATTAAATTTGTCGAGATTTTATTTTATGTTCATTTAGTTAAGGATACCTTTCTTTTAGTGTCATTAGGAAATAACTACTTCCAGATTAAGGCTATTGACCACAGTTTGCACAATTAGTTGAATCATTTCATACTTATGTATAGTAACATAGCAACATGGTAATCATGTTGAATTTGTAATTACGCACCGTTTCCCCTTTCAGTTCTGCTATGGCTCCTAAATTGTAGGAACGTGACAACAAAAATTCGAACGTTTCGCGACAAGATATCGGGTCGCGTTGACTGTAAAGTTCCGTATTGATTTGGTGAACATTTTCGCAATCGTCCGGTGTTGCCTTCCTGCATGTAACACAAGGCGTATGAAACAATGTAACTGAGCAATCGAACCTTAAAAACCACATTGTTCTCCATTGCTTATAAGAACGAGCATCCGTGGTTCCACTAATTTTTATCATCTTAATGACATTATTATTAATGATGATACAAACCAACAATTAATAATATTTTGAAACCAAAACTGAAAGGCAGGAAACGTGAAAAACTTGTAATACAGCCTAGATTTTAACGAGGAACCTACTTACAAGAAGTATGTCTTAGATCATTAGGCCAGAGTGATCAAAGCAGTCGCATCCCTGATAACTGGGTAGCCAATTTCAGCATTTCCAATGTTAGATGACTGGCACTAGTGCACTTCTAACTAATTAGATTATTTTTTGTTTCTATTCCAGCCATTTTAGCGACTTATTAATAAAAGAAAGTTTATCCACGTACCATGACAAGCCTTCTATTACTATACAAAGTACAAAACAGTTCAATTCCTTTAACTTTATTTTCAAACACTTATCTGTTTGTTACTGCATGACTTTTTTTCTTCAGGTCTGCTGAATCTTTACCTATTTGGCTCCTGTTAACTACTTAATTAGTGCATAATAGACTCTGCCTATATAAACTGGTTGTATGTTTGTAAATTTCCCATTGATGATGACAGCAGCAGCTAGTGGAAACGTTTGGCATTATTTTAACTTTTAATTTTTAATAAAAAGTTTTTCATTTTTTATTTATCTTGAGCTTAAAATTTTCGTGGGCTGCATTGATCGCTGGAGAATATAGTGGCCTTGTAGCTTAAGGCGTCTGTCTTGTAAGTAGAAGGCCCCCAATGTGTTTCAGTTTTTTGCATTTGTTGTCTTTCACGTTTGGCATCAAAATTTAAGGATGGTACAGAGATTGTACATTCATTGGTGTTTCGATATCAACAATCTGTTTATTTTAGACTGCAATTGTGTGAAAAAAGCCACCACCTGTTTGTCGTTTACCAGGCAGAAAAGTAGTTGAAAGAACGGCAAGTACTTACCGAAAAGAAATCATTGCTCAAAAAATAATGGCCACCACACAGTTCACAAATATGTACGAACAAAAACTACATTGGTCTATTCTTGCGCGTCTATACGTATTTATCTACCGAGGTGTCTGAATAAAGTAAACAAAGCACACAATAAATTTAAAAAATTCTTGTCAGAAAGACGTACAAGTACAGTGGCCAAAGGTAAAAGTAATCAGAAGTAAATAAACAGTAACGCCCCCTGAAAGGTGAGTATGGCATTTACACATAATAGCTTGGCACAGGACTAATTCTGGTAAAACGTACTGGAAATGTATCACCATTAAGTCAAATTAACTATATAAAAATGTGCTGGTCTCGAAAACATCCGTCACATTCAGATAACCAAGCACCACTTTGACCAAAACAATAATTTGCACTGAGGCGACGAGTTATTTTGTGAATAGAAAGGGTGTTTTTAATAGTAGAGCTTGCATATACATGCCAGGATAGCTGAAAAATCAGCAGCAGCTTCTATAGATGCACGACAACTTGACAATCCTTGCATCATTCGTAAGCTACCATGACTCAGCAGCTTCCTCAGATGCACGACAACTTGACAATCCTTGCATCATTCGTAAGCTACCATGACTCAGCAGCTTCCATAGATGCACGACGACTTGACAATCCTTGCATCATTTGTAAGCTACCATGACTCAGCAGCTTCCATAGATGCACGACGACTTGACAATCCTTGCATCATTCGTCAGCTACCATAACTCAGCAGCTTCCTCAGATGCACGACGACTTGACAATCCTTGCATCATTCGTAAGCTACCATGACTCAGCAGCTTCCTCAGATGCGCGACGACTTGACAATCCTTGCATCATTCGTAAGCTACCATAACTCAGCAGCTTCCTCAGATGCACGACGACTTGACAATCCTTGCATCATTCGTAAGCTACCATGACTCAGCAGCTTCCTCAGATGCGCGACGACTTGACAATCCTTGCATCATTCGTAAGCTACCATAACTCAGCAGCTTCCATAGATGCACGACGACTTGACAATCCTTGCATCATTCGTAAGCTACCATGACTCAGCAGCTTCCTCAGATGCGCGACGACTTGACAATCCTTGCATCATTCGTAAGCTACCATAACTCAGCAGCTTCCTCAGATGCACGACGACTTGACAATCCTTGCATCATTCGTAAGCTACCATGACTCAGCAGCTTCCTCAGATGCGCGACGACTTGACAATCCTTGCATCATTCGTAAGCTACCATAACTCAGCAGCTTCCATAGATGCACGACGACTTGACAATCCTTGCATCATTCGTAAGCTACCATGACTCAGCAGCTTCCTCAGATGCGCGACGACTTGACAATGCTTACATCATTCCTAAGCTACCATGACTCAGCAGCTTCCTCAGATGCACGACAACTTGACAATCCTTGCATCATTCGTAAGCTACCATGACTCAGCAGCTTCCATAGATGCACGACGACTTGACAATGCTTACATCATTCCTAAGCTACCATGACTCAGCAGCTTCCATAGATGCACGACGACTTGACAATCCTTGCATCATTCGTAAGCTACCATAACTCAGCAGCTTCCATAGATGCACGACGACTTGACAATCCTTGCATCATTCGTAAGCTACCATAACTCAGCAGCTTCCAAGATGCACGACGACTTGACAATCTTACATCATTCCTAAGCTACCATGACTCAGCAGCTTCCACAGATGCACGACGACTTGACAATCCTTGCATCATTCGTAAGCTACCATGACTCAGCAGCTGCCTCAGATGCACGACGACTTGACAATCCTTGCATCATTCGTAAGCTACCATAACTCAGCAGCTTCCTCAGATGCACGACGACTTGACAATCCTTGCATCATTCGTAAGGTACCATGACTCAGCAGTTTTAATCTTGTACAAAAATCAAACAGTTTAAGCTGTTTTAATAATAATGCTACTTTTCTAGAGCCATGCACTTGGCAATTGCAAATTTACAATTCAGTGAAGAACTGAGCAAACTTTACGTAAGTAGTGGATGGGTTCCTCACTGGGTACGTGACATCTGGGCACGAGACGTTTGGGGACGAGACATTTGGGCACCAATATTAAAGTTGCAGGCCTATTTTTTACTATCTATGTAATTCCTAACCCTCACAATATTTTTAAGAACCATCGCTTCGATCACTAAATTAGACGTATGCAGTAAAATATCGTATAGCAATTAAAAGCAGATAATTGAATTTCTGTTTTTCCACCTTAATTCGGTATTTTATGTACAACTTTTAAAATAAACGAAGTAGAAAAAGTCGTCGGACGGTTTACATTAACATTTTACTAAGAGATTTTTATTTCAAAAATATGTTACGCGTCACAAAAACAGTAAATAACAGAACTGAGTCACAAAATCTAAACAAATACCAAAATTTATCATCAGTGAAACTAGTGCAGCAATTTAATTAGTATTATAATTATCACAGTATTCATTGAAGGCTCGGTAAGCTTTAGAAGAAACCGACCTAGAATGTTTAGTTCATTACGTGCTTATAGCTAGCTGCGAACTCGAAACGATTAACTAAATTAATTAGTAAGTCAATTAAATGATGTGTGTTTATCAAAATTAAAATCAGTAATAATGACAAGCATTTTTATTGCATCACTTGCAAAAAACAGCGGATAATAATATTATATAACTAGCAAAGGCCCCGCAAAAAAAATATACACTCATAATCAACAATGCGCAAACATTCTACCTAGTGTTCGTTTACTTACCTAATGCAAAGCAACAGCAGCTTTTACTGAATTAAAGTTATAAGATTATAGACAGAGTGTAATGGATGACGTCAGAACAACTAGTTTTCGAAAATTGAGAACGAAAAACGAACATCTAATTAACTCGTCGGCACTCCTCTTGGTGGACGTGTCCTAAAATATAGCCCACATCATCGTGCTAGCCCTCTTCTCTCCTCTTCCGAGAGTCCCACCAGGCGCCGCTAGAACGTTTTTTCTACAGGCTGTTTGGTCAAAATTTCGGAAAAATCGCGAGTTTCGTCCGGGAAAACGCCCGTTGCGGGACGCCGTTTCCCTCTCGCAAATTCTAAATATGCCTATGACACCCACCGCTGAACGGGCTATCTATCCATGGCCGGCACCACACCCGGCCCGTTCCCGCAAAGTAGAAAAAGCCCTAAGCGTTTTCAAGATTTTAGCACTTTAATAGATACTAGTTTTATGTGAAGGTCGTTCATGGCAATAATAAAATCATAAATCTTGTCAATTGAAATTACGGAAAGGTGGATTCTATATTATTATGATGCGTCTAGTACCTGTTGAGAAAAGGTTACTGGCCAAATTATCATCTCAAGGTAAATCTCCTTCTGTTATGCTTGCGTTGATATATTACTATTTTTTGAAAAACTGAAACGGCGACGACAAAGACGATGACGACGACGACGATGATGATGATGTTACAAATTATTCTAGATTTATAATTAATGCCGGTGGAATTTATTTTTTGATTGATTTTAAAATATTTTAATCCTTTTTATTCAAATTCTAAAAAAATGTGGTCCCACGTGATTAATTTTACATGACAATGTTTGATGGTGGTAGAAACTCCATTATCTCAGTTTCAATTTACCTAACTGCTACCTCAAAATAATTAGTCAGTCAGTCAACCAGAAAGTCAGTCAAAGAGTCTGCCTTCTGCACAGCGAGTTAATCAATCACACACTCACTTAAGCTGTTAAGCGGTCAGTCACTTGCCAGTTAGTCAGTCAGCCAGTTAGTCAGTTTATGGGTTATACCGTTAGTCAGAGAGGGAGAGAGAGGGAGAGACAGGAGAGAGAGAGAGAGAGAGAGAGGGAGAGAGAGAGAGAGAGGTAGGTGTAAGGCAAACCTTGAGCTGTCGGTTCGGACAAGAACCTCTTAGACTCAAATTATGATTCTGAGCACGTGCATTATCCATTATCTGAATTTTCTGCTTGAAGAGATTGTAGCAAAATATTTATGACCTTTTCAATAGAGAAGCCTTGAAGTAAAAATATGAACTAAAATAGAAATGAAACTTTTACTACTTTGCTTTATTACTAAGAATTCCCTGAAATTTTGTTCCCACTTTTTTCTGTCTTTTGTCTCCTTCTGTCATCTATAAACGAAATTGTGACAAATGAGAGCTCAACTCCTTGGGTGGTGAATAATTTGTTTATCAATTTTGAATAATCCAACAAAACCATTTTATCATTTTTCTATATATTTATATACACTAGCAAAGGCCCCGCAAAAAGTTTGCATATAAATACACGTATAATCGAAAAACATCCTACATAGTCCTCATTTATAACGCAAAGCCAGCAGCAGCAACTTTAGTGAATTAAACCTATAAGGTTATAGACAGAGTATAATGGATGACGTCACAACAATGGCATTGCGTCAGCAGTTTTCCAAGCGAAAATCGTGCAAAATGGAACCGCCAATCAACTCGTCACAACTCCTCAGAAAGGAAGCGTCCAAAAATGCAGCTCGCATCATCGTGTAGCCCTGTTCTTTCTCTTTCTAAAGAGCTCAACATCTCCTTCCAAGAGTCCCACCAGGCGCCGCTAGAACGTTTTTTCTACAAGCAATCTGGCCAAAATTTCGAAAAAATTGGGAGTTGGGTCCGGGAATATGCCTGTAGCGAGCACTGATGGCCCTCTCGTGAAATGTAAGTATGACTATTACACCCATCATTAAATGAGCTATTCAATCATTACCAGCACAACCTGCGGCCTGTTCTGGATCTCTAGAAATAAGACGTTTTGCAAAAAATAGGCAAAATGGCCATTTTTGGAGGTTTTTCGGCCTGCGTTCCTCCCGGTGGGCCCGGAAGTTATAGTTATATTTCATTATATATTATATACATCACACTAACATCACATTTACATCACACATACATTACAGGTATTATTTGTATTCGTTCATGCAATTTTGACACCCCATCCTTCTCAGACAGCTCACACAAACTCTTTCACTAATAAAACTAATTCCAAAATTATTATGTTTTTTATAAAGTAAATTTGCAGGCTAGTTGCCGGAGGCTGAACAATTGTCTGTTTTCGTTTTCTCCCTATAGGCCTAAACCCAACTCCATTCTGACTTTATTATGAATGATATAAAAAGACAGACCACAAAGTTTAAAACCGTTTCAAAACTACTAAAAACGTTTGATTGCAAATTTTACGTAAAACAGAGTACATAAATTTGGTTTCTCTCGCGACCCATTTCTGACAAAAATCAAGAATTATTTTTTTAACCACATTGTTGGCTAACTTCTTGTATCCTTGACCTCATTCGTTTTAAGTCCAAAGTCTAAATGTAACTCTAAATTACGATTAAATTCTAAATGGAATTTAGGTGTAAATGTGATGTATGCGTGATGTATGTGTATGATGTATGTGTGATGTTAGTGTGATGTATGTGTGATGTAAATATGATGTATATGTGATGTGTGTGTGTTGTTAGTGTGATGTATGTGTGACGTAAGTATATGTAAGTATGATGTACGTGTGATGTCAGTGTGGTGTACGTGTGATGTATGTGTGATGTAAGTATGATGTATATGTGTGTGTGTGTGATGTATGTGTGATGTAAGTATGATGTACGTGTGATGTTAGTGTGATGTATGTGTGATGTATGTGTAATGTAAGTATGATGTATGTGTGATATAAGTATGCTGTAAGTATGATGTATGTGTGTGATGTATGTGTATGATGTATGTGTGATGTTAGTGTGATGTATGTGTGATGTAAGTATGATGTACGTGTGATGTTAGTGTGATGTATGTGTGATGTATGTGTGGCGTAAGTGTGACTTAAGTGTGATGTATGTGTGATGTAAGTGTGATGTCAGTGTGGTGTATGTGTGATGTAAGTATGATGTATATGTGATGTGTGTGTGATGTTAGTGTGATGTATGTGTGACGTAAGTATGTTGTAAGTATGATGTACGTGTGATGTATGTGTGATGTAAGTATCATGTATCTGTGTTGCGTGTGTGATGTAATAATTATTTTGAACAAAAATCAAAACAATTAATAGTAATAATAAGTACAATTAAATATTTCAATGACCACATAAATTAATGGCAGACACAAGCACGACTATAGGCAAAGCCCCTAGTGGTCCTGGGATTGGACAGGCTTGTTCACTCGAGATGTAAGTCTAAAATCATGATGCTACTGCCATTATTTTTTTCAATTCTCATAAGTTGAACGCTTTTTCGTAATTGTAAAAAAATAAGGATTTTAGTTAATAATAAAGGGACATCCTACTATTTCATGAAAAGTCTTGCCCAATGCACAGAGATATCGCTGTCTGACTGGATTGCAAGTCTTAAAAATTTGTCATTTTCATGCTTCATATTAATTAAAAAAAGTTTTGAAAAAATCTTTGATGGCATCACCATCAAAATCAATCTGTATATCATAAATTTATAATTATTAATGATAAGTTTGTATTAAGGGTATGAGCAGGCCAGCCTAATCAGCACAAGCCAGAATGCTGAATTTTGGAAATTGAAAGTATACCTGTAGTTTTGATAGTAGGCGTATTACAAGCACCAGCATGAATGGTTATTTAGCAGTATAAATACTCTTAGAAACATATTTTATGTACTCCATTAGCGCATAATAAAGAACTGACATTCTGCGATGATTAATGATCACTCTTACCACTTACTTTTTTGGCCGGAAAGTAAATATTGCTCTTGCCGTTGCGCAGTGTTCCTATCATCAAGTCAGATCAGCGTTTTATAATACCGTAGTGGTTGCCGTCACTAGCCGTAGC
>JAQGDQ010002438.1:0-37094 GCA_030141605.1 Tubiluchus corallicola | reverse complement strand
GGAAAATTGCGAAAATTGTGAAGATTGCTCTTTTTGCCGCAACTGCCACAATTGCCGCAACTGCCACAATTGCCGCAACTGCCCTGATAACTGTCAAGATTGCGAAGGTTGCTGGGATTGTAGCAATTGTAACAATTGTGATCATTGCCGCAACTGCCACAATTGCTACGATTGCCTTGCTTGCGTCAATTGCCATGTTTGCGGCAGTTGCTACGATTGCCGAGATTGCGTCAATTGCCATATTTGCGAGGGTTACCGTGGCGACTTTACGCCCGCACAAGGTGTAAAAATTTAAAATGGAAAGGACCGAAGACATGAAAAAAAGTTCGAAAATTCAACGGGATATAACCCGGGAAGCTCTGCTGAAGATCCATGAGCTGGGCGGCACGCAAAAGGCGTATTTTAAAAATAGTAAAGAATTATCATATACAAATTTTCAAAAATATCTAAATGGTACAGTTGATATGCCGTGCTCAAAAGCTCAACTGCTTTTGGACCTTTTTGATCTAAATTTTTCTGTGGATCCAACCGGCGGCAAAAAAGAAGAACGCAGGGAGGACTACTCAACTGAAAACGTCTCGATTCGTATGAGGGCGGTTAGGAAAAAAAATAATTTATTGCAGCGGGATGTTGCGGAGATTCTCGGCGTTTCGACAATGCAGTACTGCTTTTACGAAACGAAAAGAAGTAAAATTCCTGTTGACATTTTGGTAAAATTTGCTAATATTAACAAGGTGCCTGTTGAATATTTTTTCAGGTAGCTTTTTTACGCATGCTCTTTTTAAATCCTCCCTTTTTTTTGAGCAAAAAACAAGGACCTCCCCCGTAACAAAGTAGTTACGGGGTTATTTTTGGGCGTCCAAAAAAGCGTTTTTTATTTCAGTGGAATTCAAAAAATCATTTTTGTGCGTGGTGTATAAACGTATGCGGTTACCGCCAAGCCCCACCGGAAGTCTTATCCGGCCGGAAAAATCATAACCGAGCTCCTTAACAGTTTTTGATAAAATGTTGGACGCAACGGTATGTCCGTAATTTTTTAGCGCGATAGTTAGGTGGCTCAAAGACACCCAGCCACCTCGTAACCCCCAGCTGCCGCCGTCGATAATATCCCTAACCAAGCATTCGAATTCTGATAAACTATTGTAAATTATGGCTTTTTGCATGCTGGTTGCCGGCGCGCGTATGCACGCCCTAGCGGGGTCGAACCGTGGATCGATTCGAATCGACCGCAGCCACGACTCGAAAACCCCCGGGCGGATCGAATCGTATAGCTTGCAAAAAAATTCTGGCGTAAGGCCGCTTTTTGTCAAGTCTTCAGCTGTTTGCTGCGCCGTATAAAAAACGCAATATCGCCTGTCTTTAGCCGTTTTCGCGACGGCATTTTTATGATTCGTGCACATGAAAAAATTAGCGAAGTTGTCGACTGTTTCGGAATCTCGGCGCATCCTTCTTAGCCTGATTGTCGAATCGGAAATTAGGGGCTTGAGCGTCTCGGTTCTGTCTTCTTTTTCAGCCGGCGCATATATCTCGTTGATTCCTATGAATAATTTCCTGTGGATCCAGCCGTTAAAACGGTCGCTTAGATCGGCACTCGCTGGAAAACTTATCTGACTTCTGGAGAAACAATCTGCTAAAAGCTGCATCAGGGTTGACTTCCCGTTCCCCTCAACGCCTTGCAGAACAACGCACCATTGAAATTTTTTTCCTACATGCTGGACACACGCCGCCATATACGATAGTAAAATCGCCCGATCCGATTCGTCTGGGAGCAAGGCGGTGATAAGGTGTTCCACAAGGGGGATAAGTGGTTGGTTTTTATGTATATTTGTACAAGGGGTTTTTAATTTGCAGGTGTTCACATAGCTACCACTTTCGTCCACTCTTGTATTTTTGAAGGGAGCCGCCGGATTGAATTCGAGCTTTTCAACTTTATTCTTCTTAAATTTCGAGCTATTTATGAAATAATTGTAAATATTTTTTACCGGTTCGCCGTCTTTGTCTTTTATTTGATAACCGATATCTGAAAACAGCGCCTTAAACGAATCGGGGGCGAGCAGTAACCCCGATGGCAGCAAAAATTTATGTTCATCGGCAATATATACGCAATTATTTAATATCCCGGTGTCTTCGAATTGGCTAAACTCCTCGGGTTCTTGACGCGGCTTGATCGATTCGACAGCTTTTTTTAATGTGGAATCTCGATAATCTTCTCTATTTCTCCATTTATCCCGATTCGCCAGCTTTGACGTGTTAAAAATTTCAAGCGTCTGTTTCGAATCGCCATCCGTCGCCTTTGCCAGATGGGACAAAAACGCAAGGTCTGCGGCGCTATGATCGAAAATGGAATTTTTTGAGGGAGATGGATAAAATTTAGCCAGCTGGGCGGCGTTAGCTGTCATAAAATCGTTCAGCGTTGGCGCTAGGGCGAATCGATTCGCCGATTCTAAATGCGCTTGTAGCTTTTTAAGAATTTCCGAATCGGGGCTCTTTATTTTTTCTCGTAAAATTTCGGGAAAGTCGGAAATTAATCTATTAAAACAAGGATTTAGGTCAGCTGATACGATAAGATCGCGATAATTATTTATGATTATATACCTATTTTCATAGTAAATTTCTGCCGAAACGCCATTATTTAATTTAGCTCGGCACTTATGCGCTGGCGGCGTACCCTCCAGAATCCCCCAGATATGGTATCCTCTTTTTGAGCGGCTTAAATACCGGGATTCGGCTGGCAAAATCTCTTTTATTTTGGAGTCGTTCACGCAGTTATCGAGGTCGACCACGAAAAAAGGATCATTTTTCGTTAACACAAAAGCGACCTCAAGATTATGCGAATCGGCTAGGTTCGCGGCGCTGTAAAAGTCCATGTGATTTTTGGAGTCAAGCGCGTTAATTAGTCGATTCGTGTACGGATTTATTGGCTTTTTTTCGCTATTTGTTAGTATGAATTGGTTAAAGTTAAATAATTTTTTCGAGTGCACGCTTTATCCTCCTTTTTAGTTGCGAATCGATGTCCGCTTTCTTGTAGTTTTCAGGATCATTGATAGCAAGGACTAAAAGCGCGGACGGATTTTCGCTATTTATTATACAAGTTTTTACGTATTTATGGAATTCTTCTGCAGGCCCGATTCGGTATTCGAGCAGCGCGACCGTACAGCCTAGCCGGGCGGCCACTTCCTCCCTTTTTATAGGTAATGCCTTGTTTTTTATGACAATTTTTAGTATATTTTCTATAATATCTTCGTTTTTTATCCACGTGTTTTTTGGCATTTTAAAGGTTCCTTTTTTCTTATCTGCTGCCACGAATAAAATTTTTAAACATTCTAAAATCTTCCACGATAGCGGCGCGCCCGCCTTCCTCATTAACTAAATTTATAAAGTTCAACTGCCCCGGATGGCGCTTGCCGCCCAGCTTTTTTAGCTCAATTGCTGTGAAGACGGCTACCGATTCGCCAACCATATCTTTTGTTATGGTGATCGTCCGATAGCCCACTAAGTCACTGGATTTCAAGACTTTATTTATAGCTTTACTGTCGTTCCCCAAGCCGAATCGAACAAGGCGCCCGTTCGAATCGAACAAGGCGCCGCTATTATTTCTCCACAATCTCATACAATAATAGGGTGCTGCCGCTCTTATGTGCTTGCTCAAGTCATGCTCTTTTTTCATAGCTTGTACGCCCCTCTTAAATTACGCTTTTTAGACGGCGGGGCTGCTTCGTAAAGAGGACCTCCCTCAACCTGCCGAGCGGCGCGGGTGAATTTACTATTAACGAATCGCCACATTTCATAGCTGCCGGCGATGCCACGATATGTAGAATTCGCATGCCTGAAATCCCCGGCGTTAACCCTTATGGTGATGCGCTTCCCTTTTTGCGTTTTTACCATCTTCCAAAATAAAAAATAATTAACGGCTGACTGTTCAATTATGCCGTATTTATCGTGTGTGTATGCAAAAGTTAATTCAGACATTTTTCTATTTTTTCCTTTAATTCTAGTGATTTACGGGGGTTTAACGAATACGCGCTTAATACGTCCACGCCGAAGAAAAGATAAAACGATTTATTTTTTTCTCTCCGCGACATACCATTTAAGGCAGCCATCCAGCGCGCTATCGAACTACGTAAAATTTGTTGTGATTCGTTATGGTTCTTCGCATTTTTATTATAGCTGTTAACAATTACCCTGTCTCCGCCGAACCATGCAGTAGTTGCATACTTCTTAAATTTCGATGATTCGAACAGACGCTCAAATTCCTCTTTGTCCAAAAGATCCAAATCGCCGTCCACCGTTTTTATAGAATTTCGTACGGCTGGGATCTTCACCGCTCCGCAAAAAGGGCAGTAAATCAAATATTTAATGTAAGGTTGGTAGCAGCTTTCGCATACCGTGACGCTGGTGCCGGGCGCCTCCGATTCGCCCGATCGTTTT
The DNA here is from genome assembly GCA_030141605.1 of Tubiluchus corallicola. NCBI lineage: Eukaryota > Metazoa > Priapulida > Priapulimorpha > Priapulimorphida > Tubiluchidae > Tubiluchus > Tubiluchus corallicola. The sequence continues at coordinate 32,666 of JAQGDQ010002438.1, read as the reverse complement.
CCGGCAAGACTCCAAAAACGATCGGAATCTGGTAACCCGTGGCGAATGACATTGCCGACAAGATCCACGATAACACCGTATTTTTTTCCCGGCGCCAGTCGTGTCACTCGTCCAGCTTGCTGCCGGTATCTTACCAAACTCATCGTTGGGGCTGCCTGCACGACCAGCTCGATGTTGGGCACATCGAAACCTTCGTCAAAAATTCCCACATTTACTAGGGTTCTAAGCGATCCCTCTTCAAATTTTTCTAAAATTTTGTAACGATCTTTAGTCTTCGTTTTAGCAGAAACGACCGCTGCTTTGGGGAGCTTGAAAGCCGTTTTTTCGGCGGTTTTTACATCGGTCGTAAAAACTAACCCTTTCAAATTCGGCGCGTATCGTTGAATTTGAGACGCAATATCTCCCGTTATTGTGGATTCATGAGCAGCGTGGATAAGGCTTTTCTGGGTAAATTCGCCGGTCGCTTTAGATATTTTAAGTTCGGCATTTGCCAGACTTGAGCCGGGCGCATATATGCGATAATCACATAGGTACCCCATGCGGATTAATTCGCGGGTACTTGGTCCCTCAACCAAGCGATCGTAAAGACTTAAGGCTACTCCGTCCGCCCTCTCTGGGGTTGCCGTGAACCCTATTCCTAAGGGATTCCCGACGAGTCGCTGGATCTCATGACCCCATTTATTTTCCTCAACAACGTGGTGACCTTCGTCAATCACCCACAATTTTACATCTCGCGGAACTGCTTCACGACGGAGTAAACTATCTATGCTTGCAACGGATACCTTCGCACCACCTTGTATAAATGTGTGGCTAAATTGCTTGATATGCTCACCGTGCAACCATGCTATATCGGGAAGCTGTGCAATAATATCATGGGTTATCTTGAATGCTCCAAGCGTTAGAGAAATTTGAGAAATTAGCGCACGCCTATGCGCGATAATAAGTACCGAATCGCTGAAATTCGAAATGATGTCGGCTAGCACGACGGTTTTGCCGCCGCCCGTTGGTAGAAACGCCAGAACTCGACCGTCTCCTTCCGTCCACGATTTATAGATATCATTTTTTAATTTCTTTTGATATTCTCGTAATTGCATATTTTTAACTAAAATTTAAGTATTGACATGACTAATTATTCATGCCATATTAACGAATACTTAACCACTATTCAAGGAGAATCTTTAAAAATGGAAGTAATTTATAAAATAGAAAATTTGAGAGATTTTGAAGCGCTAATTCGTTTAAATTTTAGTTCAGCTGCATCTATTAGCGGCGTGTTGGAGGTTCAATATTTAGTCGTTGAGCCCCCTGCGCCGCAGCAAGAAAAGCCTGTAGAATCAAAGACTTGGCGGCAAGAAGAGCCAGCCGAATCGCCGGTGCCACAACAAGAAGAGCCCGCCGAATCGCAGCCATGGCGGCAGGGGGAGCCTGTAGAATCAAAGACTTGGCAACCTGCCGAATCGCCGGCGCAACAGCAGGAAGAGCCTGTTGCATTGGATTCGGCGGGGCGAAAATGGGACGAAAATTTCCACACGTCTACAAAAAGTGTAAATGCCGATGGCACGTGGCGTTTTAAACGGGGGCTTTCGCCGGAAGAGCGGCAAGCCTACACAAACAATGGAGGCGAATCTCCCCAGAATCCCGAGCCAACGAATCCACAAGAATACGCCAAAAAAATTGCGGAAATTTTAGCGGAAAATATAGTAGATTACGACAAAACGATCAAACTTCACCGAATACTTGACAATCACGAGGTTACCAGAAACCAAATAATCGATTGCGCAAATGATAAAATTAAAGCCGCCTACTTCATGCCCGTTTTATCCTATATTTTTTCAGAAATGAAGGAACTTTAGCCATGCTGCAAATAAATGCAAGTGAAGCACACACGTGGTTGCGCTGCCCCGGCTATCCGCATGTCGCGAAGCCGCCAAAATTACCGATGACGGAGGCAATGCGGGAAGGCATCGACATGCATAAAGCCGTTGAGATTGGCTTAAAAACTGGGAAAACGGACAATCCGGAAGCGGTCGATTATGTAAATTTTATAAGAAGTGAATTTCCACCCCGCTGCGACATAGACGTGGAATCCCGCGCGGAATTTACCTTCAACGGCATAAAATTTGTGGCTATTTCCGACGCAAAAGCCGTCGATAATACTATATTTATCGAATTTAAAAACGGCGTGCGGCCGGTAGATTTTCCGAATGCGCAGCTACTTATCACCGCATACGCTCACTTAAAAAATGAGGAAAATTTGGACAGGGATAAAGTTGTCGAATTGTCTATTTTTCAGCCGAAGAGCCTTGAATTTGAAGGAAAATTTAAAACTGAAATTAAAACAGCCGGGGAGATTATTGACAAAGTAGAAACTTTTGCCCTCGATAATTTTATAGACACGCTAAAAGTGGGGAGTCATTGTCTTTTATGCAAGAAAGTAATGAGTTGCCCCGCGATCCAAGAGGCTACTTTAGATACTATCTTTACGCACGAAAATTTAACCTCGCGACCTTTGAATGACATTAATTATGCTGCGGAAATTAAGCTCCTGCGATTCGGGCAAAAGCTGATAAAAAGGAGGCTTTCGGATCTCGAAGCAGCCGCCACGGCGAATATTGAGCGCGGCGCCCGTATCCCGAATTTAAAACTTGTCGAAAAAGACGGACGCATTAAATGGAAAATTTCTATTGACCAGTTGAAAGAAATAGGGGAATTGCTGCAATTAGAATTGACGAAACAGACGGCGGTATCAATTTCCGAGGCTAGGAAACGAGGCTTAAATGTTGAAAAATTTACACACAAACCAAAGATTAAAACCCTTGAAATTTATAAGGAGGATTTAAAAAATGACTAATTTAATTATCCCAACTGCGCGAATCGTTGGCGGTAGCCTAACACAAACGTTCCCACGTGGAGCAACCGGCGGGAATGAATATTTTCTTCAGTTCGCCATACAAAAAACCGATCCCGCTTGGGGGGTCTTTTGCGGAAAATATCAGGAATTAATGATTTCCGAGTGGCCGGACGGCGAGTACTCGCGCCGCGATTTTTCAAGTAAGATATCTGATGGTGACGCTCCGGAATATAGCCATAGGGATGGCTTCAAAGGATGCTGGGTAATTCGCGCGAATACCGGCGAAAACTACAAATTTTCGATGTTTGAAAACTCCGTAAAAATTGAAAATCTGGCGCTAAATCAAAATAGTTGGGGGTTGGGCGACTATGCCGCCGCGCTCGTAACCGTGCGATCGAATCGGGGGAAAAACCCGCTTCCGGGCCAAAAAAGCGGTATGTTGGTTACGTTACGCGGCGTTGACTTTGTTAGAAAGGGTGAGCCCATATATTTCTCCGGCGGCGCACCGGCAACTTTTGAAGATTTTACGCAGGCGGGATACCACCCAACGCCGCAACAGCCGCAATCGCCGGCGTCCCCGATGCAGCCACAACCGCAACAGCCGCAACAGCCGCAACAGCCGCAACAGCCGCAACAGCCGGCGTCCCCGATGCAGCCACAACCGCAACAGCCGCAACAGCCGCAACAGCCGGCGTCCCCGATGCAGCCACAACCGCAACAGCCTGAATTTTATAACCCGCTTCCAGATGACCAGATTCCGTATTAAAGGCTTGAAAAATGGAACTTTTTCTCGATTTTGAGACAGCCTCAAAAGTAAATTTGAAAAAGCACGGCGCGGCTGTATACGCCATGCATTCTTCTACCTCTATTTTATGCATGGCGTATTCCGTAGACGCCAAGGAAACTAAAATATGGCAGCCTCTTGAGCCCTTCCCGGAGGAGCTGAAGAACCTTAAAAATTATACGGTCATCGCGCATAATGTTATGTTTGAAACATTTGCGTGGAACTATGTTTTACGGCGGTATCATGCTGATATTCCCGACATTTTTACGGCTAAAAAAATACATTGTACGATGAAAATTGCGCAGTTTTTAAATTTGGATAAGAGCTCGGGAGCTAGCCTGCAGGCGCTTTCAGAATTTTTTGGATTCGGCAATAAATTGGACGCTGGAAATGAGTTAGTCAAGCGGGGCGCACCTTTTACTTTTGACGAGTTACTAACAATTGAGGAATATTGTAAAAAAGACGTGGATATTTTGAAACAGCTGTATGCCCGGATAAAAAACGCTCCCGGGGAAGAAGATTACGAAGACATGATCTTAGATTTATTCATAAATTACATAGGCATCCCAGTGGACGTTGAGTTGGCTTGGTTGGTTTCGAATCGAAACAACGTGCTTAAAAAAGAGGCAGCCGAAGAGTTGAAAGCGCTCACATCCGGGGCAGTTGGAACGCCGAACCAACGTGCTAAAATTCTAAGTTACCTAGCGGATTTTTGCGGTACCATACTACCAAATTTACAGGAAGGCACCGTCGAATCGGCGCTAGCGAATCCACAAATTAGTAAAGCTGCTAAAGAGGTTTTGTCGATTCGGCAGCGTGCCAGCGGGACCGCCTTGAAAAAAATGGACGCGGTTTTAAGGCGGGCGATCGGCGCGCCGCCTCGTATTTTTGGCGAGTTGGATTTCGCGAGCGCTCTAACAGGACGATGGGCGGGGCGGGGCGTACAGATTCATAATTTGCCTAAAGCGGAAGAAAGAGAGAGCTTTCATCCCGATTTAAGCGTGGATAAGTTCAAAGAAGCGCTTAAAAATAACGGGCGAATCGAAAAAGACGAACTTAACAGCTTGCTAGCTTGTATTCGTGGCATGATTATTGCGAATCCGGGACATCTGCTGATAGGCTTAGATTTTTCAAGTATTGAGGCTATTGTATTGGCGGCTTTGTCCGGGGAAAATTGGCGAATCGAAGCCTTTAAAAAAGGCAGGGATATCTACAGCTTAACGGCAGCGGCAATTACCGGAACTCCGGTAAATTCCGATGGCACGCATCCCCAACGTGCACTTGGAAAAGTCGCCGAGTTGGCGAGCGGGTATGGCGGCTCGCTTGGAAGTTGGCGAGCTTTTGGGATGAGGGAAGGCGAGTACAGCGATTCGGACGTGTTCAATATGGTCGATTCGTGGCGCGGCGCCTCGCCCGCCATTCCGGAGCTTTGGCGGGATCTTGAAAGCGGACTTTCTGGGGGAATTATTTCAGAAAATTTGAAACGAATCGGCGTAAATTTTTTAGTCGATTCGCGCGCCGTTACAAGAATGACTTTGCCTTCTGGGCGTTCTATCGCCTACCCAAACGTCGGGGTTGGGTTTGAGGGGGTGTTCTATCGACCAAAAGAGCAAAAAATAAAAATATATGGGGGCAAATTATGCGAAAATTTATGTCAGGCAACTGCCAGAGATATCTTAGCGCACTCGATTCGGAACGTAAATAAACAGCTTGGATTACTGCCTATTTTCCACGTACACGATGAATTGATTTATTCGGTTAGCAAAGACTCGGTTGATTTTTACAAGGAAAAATTGGACGAGATTGTCGTGGAACCCCCAGAATGGGCTAAAGACTATCCGATTCGTTGCGGCGAATCGTGGGTTGGGAAGCGGTATAGGAAGGATTAAAAAACATGTCGGAAATTAATTACAAAACATTTAAAAATTTAGTTCGTTTTGCTAAAAAATTAAAAATTCAGGACGTAAATATATGTAATTCATACATTTTTACAGGCGATTCGGAGAAAATTTTATATTTTGGGATAGACGGTAGTAATCCTGAAGAGCTTCTATCATTTAAAACTACCGATTTACTGAACTACCTAAAAATTTCAGAAGAAAAAAGTCTTATTTTAGAAAAAAAGACAATAAAAATAGGGGGTTATCCTCTTTCCTCGCAAGAACAGGAGACGCCCGTATATTTTGCTCCGACAACCCCGGATAAAATGGTGTTTCTTCCAGAAAAAAAGTTTAAGAAGGCAGCTGAGGCGGCTGTTTCTGCGGTCGGCAAGGATTACTATTATACTTTCGTTAATTTTTTAAAAAACGAATCGGAAGAATTGAAAATTCTGAGCTTCAACCGCCATTATATGGCGGTAGGCGAATTCGAATCGCGCGAATCGGCGTTTTACGGCGCCTTTAAAAAAGACATTTTTACAAGTTTTTATAAACTTTTCGCGAAGGGAGATGTTCACTATGGTTTTTGTGAAAAATATAATTATCTAGTTTGTCAAGGTGTGACTTTGCGATGTAATTCGGTTGATCCGAAAAGGGGTAACCCGTACGATTTGGGCGCTAAGGTGCTCGATTTACTTGAGGAAATTAGAAAAGAAGAGCGAACAAATATAAGAGTGCTACCTAAATTTTTAACAAAAGTGGAAAAGTCAGAATATGCGCGATTTTTTACAGAAAAAGGTAGGCTATTTTTAGAGTTTCTTGACTGGGAACAGGCGCCGGTAGCCCCAAAAATAGAAGTGGGTGAGTCCACAATGCGAATCGACGTGTCTTTTTCGCCGAGCTACCTATCTAAAATCGGAAAAGTATTTAAAAATGAAAAATTTGTAACGCTTTCTTTTTCAGATAGTTGCGAAAAACCGCAAATTTTTAGCTGCGGTAATATAACCTATCTGCTTGTGCCAAAAAAAAGAGAGAATTAAAATGCTAGACTTTTCGTGTCGTTGCTGCGGAGCAGATGGCGTAGACAAAAAATTTAAGGATAAAATTATTGCACTGCGTGAGTTTTCCGGGATAAATTTTAAAATAGCGCGAGGGTTTTTATGTGATAAAGCCCTCAAAAATGTAAGAAAAGAATCGTATTATAACGAATTTTCCAAAGGGATGACTGTACAGATAGAGTACGGTACCCAAGAAAATTTATACACATTAATCAAATACTTAACTATTATAGAAATTGGGACTATCGTATTGGGAAAATATAATATTTTAATTAAAAATGACGGTATCAAAGAAATATATTTTATGGAGTAAAAAAATGATAGATTTTTTAACTTGGCTTACAACTAATTTCGACACGCTAACAGGCGCATTTTTTGCTATAGTCGCCGCAGCAACAACGCTTGTTGGACTTTTCCCCGTCCCAACGGGCGACTCGGCTCTAGCCCGCTTTTATAGGGGGTTTATTGAGCTTTTGCGATGGTTCAGCTTGCTAAACACAAAGAAAAATGCGCAGATTCTAAAGGAGAATAAAAAATGATTTATTTAACTTTCGCGGGATTTTTAATGGGTTTCTTTTGTGGGGTTTTTTCGTACAAAATAAGTGTGCGAATCGGCTACATTACTTTGATGAACAAGGCAAATAAGGACATAAAAGATGGATTACCTACTTTCACTTAGCCTATTGATTGCGCTGGTTTTTTTGATATATAGGGACGTTAGGAAAAACGATAAATTGGAAAAATTACAGGTGGAAATTGACATACTGGAAAAATCAAAGGAAGTGGACAAGTTATCTGTGGAAGAATTGAAAAAAATTTTAGAAGAAAGGTTGAGGAAATGAGGCTATCTGTACTATTTATTTTAGCTGTATTTTTGTCCGGCTGCTCCCTATACAAAGAGCGGCTACAATCAGCCGATTGCCTGTGGTATCAGCCGGTCCCTTATGCCCTGCTCCCGCCGGTCATTGAACAAGAGGAACTATTTACAATTGTCATGAAAAATAATTTAAAATTTGAAAAAATATGCGGGGTAAAATGACGGAAACTAAGGAATTTTTAAAAACGGTAGAGAGTACCCTCGATTCGCGTGAAAAAGAATACGGTTGTATGTACGAATGTTTTGAAAAAATCGCGATTCGCTGGTCGCAAATTTTAGGAATAAAGGTGACTTCTCAACAGGTTGCCTTATGTATGATCGACCTAAAAATATGCCGGATTATCAACGACTTAAACCACAAAGACACAGCCGTGGATATAGCCGGTTACGCTGCGATTTTAGATAGTCTTCGCGGGGACGAAGGGAGTTTTTAAGATGACTAGAGCGTTTATGGGTTATGCCGGGAGTAAAAATCGCACGGCTAAAAAATTATTGCCCCATTTCCCGAAAAAATTTAATCGATACTTTGAGCCATTTTTGGGCAGTGGGGCCGTGTACTTCTGCTTAGCGCCAAAAACCGCCTATTTAAGCGATTCAAACGCTATTGTTATTGACGCGCATAAGGTTGTCAGGGATAGTCCGGAAGAGCTAGCCACCTATTTAAAAGCCCATTTTAAAAATTGCAGCAAGGATTATTTTTACTTTATTCGCGGAGTTGAATCGGATAAAAAAGTATATGCAGCGTCTCGGCTAATCTACCTAAGTAAAGCATCCTTCGATACCAGATTTCGCCTAAATAAGCAAAATAAAATTAATTCAGGTTATCGGGGCAAAAAGTACGTTCCGCGCTATGATTATGCAAATCTGGAGAAATGCGCTAGGCTGCTAAAAAATGCAGTTATCGAATCGAAAAATTATCAAGAAATACGCCCTGAAAAAGGGGACTTTGTCTATTTGGATCCTCCCTATTACCGCGCTAATCAGGAGTACGGCGCCTACAATTTTAGCGAATCGGACGAATCGGAACTTAAATTATTCTGCGATTATCTCACTGAAAAACAGGTATTTTTTGTGCAGAGTAACGCTGTGGGTTCGGAAATTTACGAGCTGTACAAAAAATACAGAATTACCACCATCAACGTTCAGAGCATACATGCGAATCGCGGGGAACTAGTAATCTCCAACAGCAATTTTTTAAGCTTCTAGCCCGATTTTAGAGACCGGCTAAAATTTTTGCAGATATGCGCCGATAACTTTTTTTGTAATCGCTCTTACCGCCGGGATAGCGATAGAGTTGCCTAGCTGCTTCATTGCTTGCGATTTTGACACGGGAAAATGAAAGTCGGGCGGGAAGCCTTGCATCCTTTTGGCTTCTTCGATCGTCAATCGTCTTTCTTTTCCATCAACAATGTACCCATCCCAAGCCGGCCGAGCCCCGCCTATTTTAGAGCCTCCCCCACTCGCCCGCAACGTATACCCGATTTTTCTATCGCATTTTCCTTTAAAAATATCCGATAGTGTTAAATTTAAAGGTTTTTTCTCGGGAAATTTAAAACAACTTTTAGAAGAACAGCCGCCCTTAAAGCCAACCATGTAGACACGCTCGCGATATTGCGGTAATCCAAAATCACTCGCTTTTATGATCGCGTGATGAAACGAGTACCCAAGGTCGTTTTTAATAATATTTTTCATTATGCTGAATGTTTTACCTTTGTTATGGCTGACTAAGTTTCTAACATTTTCAAGGAGGAATGCGTTAGGCTGTTTTTCTTTGATTATCCTACATATCTCAAAGAACATGTCGCCTCTCCCTTTATCCTCAAAGCCCTTTTGAAGCCCAATGCTAGAAAAAGGTTGGCAGGGGAACCCCGCAAATAGTATGTCAAAATCTGGTATGTCGCTTGGGTTTATAGTTGTAATATCCCCGAAAAACCGCCCCTTTTTAAAAAAAGCGGGGCACACCTTTTTAAAATTATATTCGTAGGTTTCTCGCGCATATTTATCTATCTCACTTGCGAAAACGCACTCCAGCCCCAAACTATGTCCAACTAAGTGAAAGCCGCCAATCCCGGCGAATAAATCTGCAAAACGTATTTTTTTCATTTATAAATCTCCATATATGTTAAATATACACTAGCATACAATTTATATACTTGTCAAGTATTTTTATTTATAATTTCGTGCATAAATTATTTTTGCATTTTTATTAAAAAAATCCTTGACAAGCTATTTTCCATGTGCTATATTATACTTATAAACAAAACGAAGAGGATTTTTAAAATGACATACACAGCTACACCACATAAAAAAGCGTTAAAAGTAACAAATACAGAAACCGGCGTTACATTCTTTGTTAAAAAAGCATGGTTCCGCGCAGACGGCACGCTAACACCCGCCGGAAAAAAAGCAGAAAAAGAACAGATCGCAAAAAACGAAAAATATGCAAAATTAAACGCCGACAAAGAAACTAGAAAATCACAAGGCGAAAAAACAAGTGATTATGTGGTTATCGAGAATGTTATGTTTGCCTTCTCAAAAGACTCCGCGAAAAGAAATTTGAGAATTAAAAATTCTGGCAACGATAGCAGAGATCTTTTTCCTGTAGATTCTAAAGATTTATTCATCAGAAAGCAAGACTATAGCTCCTTCCCAGCCGACGAAAGAAGATTTCCTAATAAATCATTTTTTACGGTGGCGATGACTGAAAAAGCGTTTTTTGAGTATATTGGCGACTTATCGACTTTGGACGGGGTCAGCGTCTGGAAAGACAAATTCTCAAGCGACTTTACAAGTAAATACCGTTTTTCTCGCCCTATTCAAAAATAATATTTTTAACAAAAAAGTACTTGACAAGCAGTTTTTAATTTGTTATAGTATAATTATGTTCAGCAATAAAGTTGAATAGAGATAAAATAAGGAAGGATTTAAAATGGTAAAATTTATAGAAATTCCAAAGAGTAAAATAGGCTTTCCAGCGAATAAGAATAGCAGCGATATAATCGTAAGAGTTACTAAAAAGGCAGTACATGCAAGATTATTTAGCTGCTTATCCCACGCAAAAAATGGCAAATTTTACGTTCTTGAAAAAGCTCTGCAAGATCGTTTATCAGAAAAGCAATATAGTAAATTTTTAGCAAAGCAAAACGTGAAAACCGTCGATATCCCAGCTGAAGAATTTACAGAATTCGCGCGGGATATTTTTGAAAGATGGGAAGAGTATAGATAAATTGCAATAAAATGGGATACCTGCCTATATTTTAGGCAGGTATCTATATCAGAAAAAAGGGGAAGAAAAATGAAAATAACAAAGCATAAAAATAAAAAATTAGGCGTTTATTTTAAAGATGAAAATGGCAACAGGGCAACTTTGGGGTATTGGGGTACCGAGGAAAAAGCAAAAGAATCATTAGAAACATTGGTAGGTTGCCACGGTTGTTGCGACTGTCGCGACTGTCGCGACTGCCACGGTTGTCGCGACTGCCACGGTTGCCGAGGCAGTCATGGCTGCCTCGGTTGTCACGGTTGCCAAGACGGCCACGGCTGCCACGGTCGTATGAGTTATTGCGAAGGCGGGGCAGATGAGGTAGGCTGTGAGGATTGTTAAAATGAAAATAACTAAACATGAAAATAAAAAATTAGGCATTTATTTTCAAGACGAAAATGGCAACAGGGCAACTTTGGGGTATTGGGGCACTGAAGAAAAAGCGAAAAAATCACTAGAAACATTGATAAATTGCGATAACTGCTGGGATTGCCAGAACTGTTCGTTTTGCCGAGATTGCCGAAAATGCGATAATTGCGCCTTTTGTGCCGGGTGTTATAGCCGCACAAATCGCGAAAACGAAAAATTTACGGGCGGCGGGAGGACTAGCCGGCGATAAATAACTCCGATTCGGCGGCGCGCCTTCTCACCAACCCGGGCAAAACCTGCTTATTTGCGTACTTCCAGCGGGCGAGCTCGCCCGGAACCGAATCATAATCGCCGCCGTTTAATTTTTTTAACAGCGTGGATTCTTTGAAGGCGCGCGCGCCGATATTAAAGACAAAAGAAACAAGCGCGGCATATTGCGAATCGCTTAACTTAACGTCTACATTTTTAAAAACACAATTTTCGGCGAATTCCACATCCTCTAAAAGTAATTCTTCTGCCTCTTTTTTAGTCAACTCGTCGGGGAAAGATTCGTAAGATTTTATGAGATGGCCGTACCCAATTGTCGGCAACCCGGCCGGGCATTCGTACGGGAGCGATTCGAATCCCTCAAATTTTTTTATTAATTCGATTCCTTTTTTGCTCGTTTTTCTATACGACATTTTAATACTCACAGCTAAAATTCGGAGGATCCGTACGGTACTTCCGTATTTTTTTACATGATAATTCCAGTTGTCCGTTGATTATTTCCGGCGGTTTTGCCGGCAATCCCGGGTAAGTTAGGCAAAAATTTAGCGCCTGATCAATATCAGCCTCCTTAATATCGCAGTAATTTTTTTTCGTCAACTTATCGTCCTGTTTCAAAATGGATACTTTTTCGGCGGTTATCGCTGCATAATACGCGTAGTCAACTTTTTCTTTCAAAATAAGAAAGTCCATATCACCTACATTTTTATGAAAAAAAGTAGAGATGCCCCACGTCGCAACAACTGTCGCGCATATGGCGGCGAGGCTTCGCCATGTATTTAAAAAAGTCATATTTTTTAAGGTCCTAAGGTTAACTCTTTATAAAATGCCCACATCGGGCGACTTTCGCCCACTTGCGGAGTGTTGCTATTTTCTTGCGTAAAATTTCGTTGGATGAAGGCTAGCGCAAGCCTATTCAGCGTGCCACTCGCCACAAAAATAGCGAATTCATCCCCGGCGTCCGCGATCAGCGGGAAGGGGTCGCCAAAAACGTATGTGTCCGTGATAAATTTTTGTGTGTAGGGCGGTAGCAAATCGCATACGTTTGAAGCCGGCCGTCGCTTTCCGATAAAAGCGTAAAAAATTGCGTCATTTACCGTTTTTTTAATGACGGTAAATCGCAAGCTTAAAATTCCGGCGGTCGGGCGGGTTACCCTAAAAAAGCCATCTCCGGCATCCTCAAAAATATCGCCGAAAAATTGCGCCAAGCGAACCCTTCGCGGTGCTGCGGTTCCGCTGCCGGTAACCAACTCGATGTCCTGTTGCAAAGTGTTCGTCCTGAATCCGCCGTCATTTTTTGAAGTTGGCGAAGGACCTCCACCCTCTAAAAAAACCCTTAAAACCTGTTGGTCCAGCGGGTTGGTCGCCCATGCTTTTGGGTTGTCGATCAAAGACATGTCAAACTTCCTCAATTTCTATCGTGTCGCCAATATTTAAGCTAAAATTATACACGGGGGCGCCGTTAATAACCAAGTTGTATATACCACTTTTCTCTGCCGGGCTGGGCGGGGCGGTCGTCACAACGACTCGTAGCTCGTTATCGTCAGTCCACGCTTTTGGATTGTCAATTAGCCCCATTATAAAACCCCTTTTTCGGTCAGCCAGTCGTTAAAATTTGGATCTGCGTACGCCGCAAAATCGACATAAAGTTTAAAACATTTTGAGCTAAAAGCCTTTATTTCCTCAAAAGTCGTGGGTATCGGAGCGTCTTTAATTCCATGTATTATCTGGTTACGCCATACATTAAAAGCAGCCCCTATTTTAGTAATTTTTTCAGCTGTTTCTGTGGAATTTACAGGATGATTAGCGTTATTCATGTCTCGAAAATATCCGCTTAAGACGAGCATGCCGCTGGATTCCACGGAGTTGTATAGATCACCTGTCACTGATTTATTTCCGAATGCAATATTCATACCACCTATATTTATATCGGCTATAATAGGGACGTTGCCGAGAGATCGTTGCGCAAAAAGCATATTCACCGTGTGGTTATATTTTGCCACATATTCGTCTTTATCTTCCATGAAAAAAGTGCAATACAAATGCTGATTTGCCGGATCTTCGGCGGATTCCGTGGGGTCGAGCTGGAGCCCTGCGCCAGATAAATTAGCGTACTCAAGAAAATAATTAAACGCTTTGTCTTTGTGCATAATCGCGCGCCGGGTATGATACGCTTCCGCACTTTCTTTAGTAAAAAGCGCGTTTGGATTTTCAAAAGAGTCGAGGCTTGGTTTCGTATTGAAAACTCCCGGCGAAGATTCTTGTATAACCACATAATTTTTATCTGTCATATATTTTTCCTTTACGTAAAAGATTGAATCGGAAGCCCGTTTACTTTAAACATTCGCGTTCTGAAATTTGAAAGTGGGTCGCCGCTTCCGTTAAAAAAATATATTAATTCTAAATCGACCGTTATCGTTGGCGCTGGTGTGTCTGTCCGTACAGCAAACTCGATTGAGTTGGGGGGATACCGATCGCCTGTTCCCGTCACCCACCCTGTGCCGATCGCTGCGGGGGTATATGAACTTGGGAGCACAAATAAATTTTGAAAAGCAAAAATAAAAATGTCTAAAACAGTTGGGAATGAGGAAGCGGCGACTCGCTCAATAATAATTTTATACATGCCGCCGCGCTCAAGCAAAAAAGGTACTTGAGCGTCAACCGCTCCCCAATCAGATAGTAAATTTGTTGCAACTAAAATAGGTTGTGTTTGCGCGTAGTTGATCGCGTCATTGGGGCCCTCGCCCGCTGTCAAATTTGTTATTTTAGCGGTCGTCAGTAGTTCGATTTCATCCCCGCGTATCGCTAAAAAAGGCTGCCAGATCAAAGGGTTAGCAAGGTCAAGAGGGTTCGCCCCGTCCACAATAGCGCGGTACAGGAATACCTCGCCTGTACCGGGGTCCGGCGTTCCCTGAATTATCGCGCCAATCTTACACGCGACTACCCCATTCGCGATTAAAGTTGTGTGGATAGGGAAGGCGCCTTCCTTAAAATTCTCCTCAAAAATTTCTTTTATATTTGTCGGATTATTGTTAAATTGCCGAATCGCCGCACCTGAATTTATCGGACGCCCGGGTTCAAGCGTGGTTAAAAATTCTATAAAAATATCATTTAAAACAGCCATTTATAATTTTACCTATCCAAAATCATAAGTATACGGGTCGCCGCCGTCAGGAAACTGGGCGCCTTCATCCGCCCACCAAGCCCAGCGGTCTTTTTGCTCGGCGGTCGCATCGTCATAATTCGGCAAAGCAAGAAACATGCCAACCATCGGCGAGACGAACGGCGCCACAAAAGTAAAGGTCGCGCTATCAAAATCTATAAAATCAATGTCGGCAATTTCCCCTAATTCGCTATAGATTCCTGTAGATTCATCGTACAACGTAACAAAGTCTCCCTCTTTCCAGAAATTCGCGTCGGTTGAAACCTCCAGTTTATCAAGTGCTACCACACTGGAAATTAACGACCGCGGGCAGTACCTCCCGACTCGCGACCGCTTTGAAAAGCGGGTAGCCGCTAATTTATATTGTACTGTACCATTTAAAAAATTCAAGTTTTTACTTAGGATATTCATAGCACGTGACAAAAAAGCCGGATCTTCGGGCGTAGGAAAAAATGGAATTTGAACGTCCACAACAGAAGTCACGGGAATTAAAGACTTATCTATTTGCGTTTTTAATGAAACTTGTAGCCCCGGTTCCTGCGATCTTTGGAATGAGCGAATCGCGATTGTATCAATCACAATTTTTCCCGACAAATCCGTTGACGCTCCGGGAACCTGATAAGTTAGCTCCCGAATTCCATATAAATTTTGGGAGGAGGTTAAATTGTAAGATGACTTCCTGCGATACCCGATTCCCGGAACAAAATCCCATAAAACCAACAACTTATTTACGATTGCGTCCGATTCGATTTTATAGGAGGCGCCTTTTGTCTCGTAGTCCTCAATGGTTTCTGTGGGCTCGATTGCCGTAGACGGCACTAGGGGGATGAGTTGAATTTTATTCGATTCAGGCGAAACGGTTAGGCGAATTTGATACGGAATTAATATGAATTCTTCTAGCCACTCCAGAAGATTCTCAATTCCCGTCAGAAAAAATCTATTAAGAACAAGGGGATAATACGCATCCCGCACGCTTTCAAATTGCGTGACGTCTATTTCTGAAATTGGAATCCCCGCCGCCTCCGGTAGCGTGCCGGAATCCGATAGTAAATCTATTAGAATGTCTATGGGATTTCCTTCAACTACGTAGACATGTTGAACTAGCGCGCCTAATTTATGCTCCGCAGGAATCGTGCCGAATGAACCTCGCGAGCCGGGCACCAAGGTAAAAAATATGGCGGTTGGTAAAATAGTATAGCTGCCATATTCAACAATCTCGTCATCAATTTTTAGATGCGAGGATAGCGGCCATTCCGTAGAAACGGGAAGGTCGCTGTCGATTGAAATTGAAAAGCTGCTAGCAACTTCATCTATGTCTGCAAGAAGCGTGCCGGCTTGCTGATATGCTCCCTTTTTTAAAAAATCAATTGAGGTCCGGCATTCCAAAATCCATATATTTTTTTTGTATTGCGTATTTATTATTCGCATCGGTTGAGTTTGGATATAGTCTGCAAGATCCATGCCAGCGTCAGAGAATCCATAGTACACGATTACCGATTTTTCAATTGCGAAGATAGTGTCGAATTCACTCAAAAATTGAGAAACAAGGTAATCTTTGTCCAGCAGCTCAATTTTTATTGATGGAAAAGCGGTATTTTGCCTATTTATGTCAACGTCGATTCTCGGAAATTGCGCGTCCACAACCAACCCTTCGTAAATCAATGCATCGGGCACCCCCGAATCAGGTAGCCGCATGGCGAAAAATGTACCTTCTATATCAATAACAATATTGGGAGTTAGGCTTTTAGTTGAGTCGATAACCTCTTGAAAAGTGGGCATTTTTTATAGAACCCTCCTGCATTTCAAAATAACTTCCCACGCTTGAACAAGTTCATAAGTGGCAGATTCTGAGTTTTG
The DNA here is from genome assembly GCA_030141605.1 of Tubiluchus corallicola. Classification (NCBI taxonomy): domain Eukaryota; kingdom Metazoa; phylum Priapulida; class Priapulimorpha; order Priapulimorphida; family Tubiluchidae; genus Tubiluchus; species Tubiluchus corallicola. The sequence goes on along the minus strand of JAQGDQ010002438.1, from coordinate 16,304 downwards.
CCAGCCGTTAAATTTTACTTGCAGCGAGCGACCGCCGTCTTGCAGCGTGTAGGTCTCGGGCAGCGGGTCGGCTAGATTTTGGTATACCGTAAATTCCAATCCTCGGCTGGCGTGCAAGAGATAAAATTCCCGGAATTCTTCCAGCTCAAGAGGCGACAACCGCTCAAAAACCAAGGAAACAAGCGCCTCTTGATAGTGGATAATTGTTTGCTGAACGCCCGTAATACTGGTCGTCACACTTCCCGCCGTTTTATGATTCTCCTGCACGCCGCCCAGATTTTTTATGGGGTATGCATAGGTAAAAGTCTCCGTACCATATTCTATTTTACTTTCAAAGCACAAGGTCATAATTTATAGTTCTCCTCTTGGATAACCTCCTGAATTTCAGGAATTAACTCCCGCGCAAATTCCTTATTATCGACCATATTTCCCTCGACCGTTATATTGAAGTTAACGGCTTTGCCGTCCAAAGTTTCGTTTAAACCATTGAAAACGTTGACCGCTTTTTCTGTTAGCGCTTTTGGCAAGACCATTTCGCCGCGAGTTAAAAGCGCGGGAACCGTATCGATTCCTGCTGGACCAGAATCCACGATCCCGCCCGTATTAAATTTTTGCGCGGCGATTGTTGAAATGTGCGGCGTGCCTGCCGCGACTGCTTTCGCTGCGGCTTTTAAATTAGGCGAAGGGGGGATCGCCAGTGCCGACATGACGGCGCGGGACAGGTCAATCGTAGCGCTTTTTAGTTGCATTGCCTGATTTATTCGCGCGATGGTTGCGCCTCCGGAAATGCTTAAACTTTTCATCGCTGCCGAACCTTCCCGGATCATTTCCAAGCGGCTACCCCACACATCCTTTTCATTTTTTAGAGAAGTGGCGTTATGCTCCTTCTCTATTTTTTCCAACTCTGCGGCTTGGGTTTTAGAGGCGGCTATCTCCTCTTTTCTTGCGGTTTCCTGAATTTTACCAACGTCAGTTTTTAGTTTTTTCTCAATTTCAACTTGGCTAGATGCCGCAACTTCGCGAATATCTTTAAGCTTTTCCAAATGTTCCGATTCGGAAACTTCGAAAAATTCTAACCGATCTAAACGAACCTGCGCCTCCTCCTCACTCAACCCGGAATTGGCTATTTGCTGCTCGTGTTCCTCCTTCATTTTTTCGATTCGTTCGGCAGCTGCGTGGGCTAGGCTATTCGTCATTTCGTCTTGCGTATCCCCAAACGAATCGACCAGACGATTATAATTTTCTATTTCCCCCTCGATTAATTCCTCGCTAGCGTCCAAAATATCATGTAGCGAATCGGCGACATCTTCATTATCCACGTGGATTTTTATTTCTTTTTTATTTAGTTCGTCTATGCTTTCGCCCGTATTTTCAACCGTTTCGCTTAAGCTCCCTAGCGCCGATTCGGCTTCCTCAAATCCGCTGAGCGATTCGCCAGTCGCCTCGCCGACGCTGAAAATCGAGCCTAAAAACTTACCCATCCATCCGACAACATCAACAATTATATCTCTTAACTTTTTGAGAGAAGCCCCTAAAAACCCGCCTTTCTGAATAAAATTATCAATGGTTACGTTAATTTTTTTGGTGATTTTATCCCAATCCTGAAAGGCGGCGATTACGATAGTAACAGCCGTCACTATCGCGCCAATTGGATTCGCTCGTAAAACTACATTTAAAAATTTGAATGCGGTAGTGACCGCCACCACGGTTTTTGAAAAAAGAGTATAGACCGCAATCGCCAATCTTGTGGCTTTTATTGAGGCATAAAGCGCCGCGCTGAACGCCGTCACCGCGCCGACGATTTTCATAATTTTTGCGGTAATTTCTACGTACGCGGGATCCGTCAGTTTCCTAATCAAAGCGGTTAAATTTTTAATTAGTTCCGTGATTACCGGTAAAAATTTCTCGCCGAGCAAGATTAATAGCGTGTTGAAACTTTCGCGCATTTGCCGGGTTTGCGCGTCCACGGTGGTGGTGGAATCGGCGACAGCCTTGTTGAAAGTGTCCGTCCGCTCCAGCTCATCGCTCAAATTTTCTTGAATTTTTATAAGCGATTCGGACGCGGCTCCCAGTAGCCCCTGAGCCGCTGCCACGGCTTCGGAAGAGCCAAGAATTTTTTGAAATTTTATGGTAATTTCATCGGCAGAAAGCCCCTGCTCGATCATCGCGTCTTTGGCTTTTAAAAGGGATCCCTCAAGACCATTCGTTTTTACGCTGGTGAGCGATAGCGCCTCCTGAAGCTCGCTCGATTCTTCAGCAAGTCGACTTTGAGAACGGACGAGACCGGTCATTAATGCAGAAATTTGAGTCGCCGCTTGAGCCTGCGGCACCATGCCGCTAGTCGTCAACGCCGCCATCGATGCGAGCGTCTCATCGTACGAAAGCCCCAGATTTTTCGCTTGAGCTCCAACTTTATTGAACTCAGACGCGAGCTCGCCGACCGTGGTTATCCCGAATTTTTGAGCGGCGAAAAACGACTGCGCGATTTCTTCCGCAGTTCCCGCCTCCTCGCCAAAAGCAGAGTACGCAGCCACAAGGGCGTTAGTTGCGGTTGCAACATCCGTGCTCCCCGCCTCGGCGAGCCGCATCGCTTGTTCCAAAAATTCGATCGATTCGCCGGCATCAACGCCGGCAGAAACTAGAGAAAATAACGCATTATTCGTCGCATCAACCGCCTGCCCGTATTGGGCAGAAAGCGTCAAAGCGCCTTGTTTTAAGGTCTTCGCAAATTCCTCATTCAGCTTCCCGCCTTCGATTAAAAGGGAAGTTACCGAAGTAAATGACTTTTCAAATTCCGCATATTTTTTAGTGGTGGCGGCTATCGCTGCCGTATTAGCGGCAAATGTGGCAGCGATTACTTTTTTCAAATCCGCAACCGCTTTTTTTGAACGCGCGGTACTCGCATCGAGTTCGGAAAATGCCTTCTTTGCCCCAGAAGCATCCCCGCCAATTTTTACAACTGTTTCGACCATTTTTCACCGCTACTATTTTATAATTTATTCAGGACGCCTAGCATCTCTTTAGTTTCTTGTATAAAGCGCTTCCCTTCTTCCTCCGTCATTTCTTTACTCCTCCCCTTATTAAAGGGGTTTTTTGGCGCCTTTGGAAAATCCTTATTTTTTGGCGGCACGCGCTCATATAAAAGAGTGGCCAGTTGCTCCGTATGTCTTTTTTCAACAGATAAATAATATATATAATTCAATCGTTTACAAGTAGATTTGTAAAATTCCTCTTCCGTCAAACCGCCAAAAAGTACAAGTTCTGAATAGATTAGCCCCCACTGATCGACTCCTCCTCCAGCGGGGGCGCCTTCTTTCCCATATTCGCCTCGTCGGGATTGACGTATCCATCCTGAATAATCTCGAAAATCAAAGCCATTATTTTTCGGGTATCTAAGGGAGAGATTTTAAAAAAGTCTTTTTTAAAACTGTCAAAGTCACCTTCGTGGAGAAGCTGCTCCACGCAAAAAAGCAGGCTTTCCCCTTTTTTATCTTCCCCGATTCCCGCTATGAGCTCGGAAAGAACATCGTTTGGCTGTTTCTGTTTTTCGGGGTCGAACTTATCAAGCGCCCAACAATGAGCTGTAAAATCCCACTGCCGTAAAACGTATCTGTTTTTGCCGATCTCAATCGAGTAAGTTTTGAAAGGGCTTAAAAATTCTAATTTCATAGGCTCGTCAACCCAACCGGGCAGCTGCTTGCGCCGCCGTTAACGATTCTGATATTTCCAATTTGCCCGCCGCGACACGCGTCACTCAAAACCGACATATCTAAAGTAAATTCTGAAAGCTCATCCATCGCCATGGCGATCCCCGGCATGGCGCCGGATACCCTATAAAGTTCGACAACCGCATAAGATCCATCGCTCATCGTGCCGGAACGTAAAATTAACCCAAATTCGCCGGGTAAAATCGACTCTTCAATTGTAGCGACATAGGCGCCGGAATGATTCGCGATCACCGAAAAAGTTGCCGTGTCGCCCGGTTGGAATCCAACAGAGACGGCGCCGGTAAGGGATAAGCCAAGAGTTGCGTTCCCGTACCTGTCCAAAATCGCATTATCTGTACCGCCAGCAATAACCAGAGGATCTTGATTTATCCTACCTTCCGTATTTATCAAATCCGCGCCGCCAGCGCTATCGGAATAGTAAATATTTACCGAATTTGCCGAATCAGCGACAAGCGTCACATTTCCGCTTTTCAGATTTGCCTCTTCCCCGAGGACAATATTAACAGCTGTGATTCCGGTAAGCGGGTCAATCACCGAAGTGCCTGCATGGTTCGTAAGTTGTATAATATTTCCTGTGGAAGCGGCGTACTCCTCAACCGTCGCGCCGGTTATATCTTCAAAAAATGAGGGGCTTACTTGCTTCAAAGTGAGTGACAAGCTGGACTCGGCTTTCGTGTAAAGAGTGCCCACGGGGAATCGGTATTCCCCCGCTAATGTTTCTTCTTTTTCAATGGCAAGGTTCATCTCTGCCGAGCCAACCACCGTATAAATATAGCGAAATTGTCCGGTTTGCCGATCGACAACCGTAGCGGAGCTGAAGCCCCCGAATTGACTATTTAAAATATTATTCACCATTCTCGAAGGTCTCCTTTTCTTCTTCTACAATTTCAAAATTAATTCCTTTATTTTCTAAATACTTAAAAACCGCGTTTCTATGCGGCTTTTCAAGGTGCCCGATTTCGGTAGCTACGCGGATCCGGAACACCAAATTACAGCCGCCAATCCCAATTGTGCAATCTTCATCTGTGCTTATCTTCATCGTTAAACTCCGTAAGTTTGCGTTATTTGTAGCGCAATTGCTATCGCGCTTTTATCTCTGTCTGGAATCGGGGGCACCACGTTTATGCGCCGCCCGCCCGTCATATTTACTATCGGCGTTGGCGGTGCAAGACAAGAAACGTTAAAAAGTGCCTGTTGATATTTAAAAATATCACGTAAAATCCCCGGTTCGCCGCCCAATTTCCGAACATAAATGACCGCTTGAAAAGTCGCTTCGATTATCGTTCTGCCGTTTACGCTATTATCAACAACATCTTGCCCAACTATTCCCCCTGAAAAAAATACGTCAGTGTTGATCGTTCTCCCGCTCAAAGGGTATGTGAAAAAGTCTTTTACTTTTTCCAAGCTCGAATCGACGCAGTCGATCTGGTCGTTAATATTAGCGACGTACAGATCATACCAATAGTTAAAAAAGTCAATTGTTACAAGCATTTACTTCCCACCCACCACATTATTTATAAGGTACTGTTCAACGAGCATCGGAAGAGTCTCCTCGACTTCCGGGTAAATTTTTACAACTCGCCGCATCGGCATTTTTTTAGTGCCGTGGTGATGATATTTGTAGTAGGGAAACTTTGTGCCAACTGTAAAACTGTCCGCTTTTATCCGCACAATGGTATGGCGATCTCTTGGGTTAAGCATCGATTTTTCCATGTCCCCCGAATCCACAAGCACCGGGTAAATTCGCCCGTCATTTTTCGCCGCCTTGGATTTTTTCGTTGAGGGGGCTAGGTCCTCGAATGCCCCGGGCGATTTTTTAAAGCCAATTTTAAAACTTTGGAACATGCTCTTCCCCACCGAGCCCCATAAATCCGACAAATCGCCGAGTTGCTGAAATGCATTTTTTATCAGCTTGTCAATTTCTTCTGTATCAAATTCGACGGCATTTACAACCATAACGGCGTCCCCCTGATTCATAACCTTTCGCCAAGGCGCCCTTGCCGCCGGCTTTAGAAATAGCCGCCGTTTCATTCGCCCGTTTTTTCAAGGTGGCGTCCGGCAACCTCGCATGACTGGTCAAAACTTGCTTGTCCTCTGGGATATACAGCAAAATATCCGCTAAAACTTCATCACGCAAAGAAGCTAGTTGCTGCCCACCTTGGAAAAAATCGCTCGAATCAGGCACGTATAGCGCCTGCCGGACTTGGTGCGCGGCAAGCTTATTCGCGAACGAATCCATTATCCGCAAACTCGCCGCGCCGGTTATCGGAACTTCGTAAAGATGATAAAAACGACTATCGAGATAGGCGCTCGCGCCGTCCAAATAGCCGAGTATGTCGGCATCGATGATCCCGCCGGGCGTCTCTTCGAAGCCAATCAGATAATTTTTTACGCCGTCAAGACTCCCGTACATTTTCAATCACCTCAACCGGCTCCGGCATTTTTTTCTTAACGACTTCAAACTGCCCCTTATATAAATCCCAGCTGAGCAGCTTGTGTTTTTCTGCCGGCGTTAAATTAACATCGACTGTTTTTCGAGCCGCAACTCGGGTCCCGTTTGGAAGCCTACGGAATCTGAGCGTTTTATTTCTTACCGTGATTTTTGCCATAACCCCCACCCCTTACGAATTTTTGACTTTAATGATTCCAAAAGGGTCACCCGCGCCCACGCCGCCGAACCAATCAGCGTAAAAAACGATCTGCTTATTGTCGTTATCTTCGTACGTGGTTAGAGAAACGTCCGCTAAAGTCTGGATCACAACGGGTTGGTTCATTCCCGTGTTCATGACAATATACCAATCGTCAGCCGAACCGCCATACGCAACCATATTTAACGGCTGCAAATTTGCCACACCTCTAAAAATATTGTCCGAATTGTCCAAAAGTTCCGTACCAAAAATTCTACGGAACTTCCACGTTTTGGAAATGTCATGAACAATCGTATACGCCGTCCCCGCCGGAACAGATTGAAATAGCGGCGCGCCGTGCTCATCCACAAAGCTGTTTAACCGTGTGGTTGCGTCCTCAAAATCTTGGGAAATTTGTGCGTCAAGAAATCCGGTGCCCGTATGAATATTGCTTTGGATGTTCCCGCAAATATCATGGTTCTCCGAGAATAGCGGTTCCGTTGTGAAAGACGGCACCAACTCGCCACGATTGATTAGGCTAATAAATAAAGTCGTTGTATGGTTCGCCGCTCGGATGGCTAATTTTTGCGGTACTTCTTGTTGTAGCAGCCGTATTCCCGGCGCCGTTAACGTCTTTATTTTCTTAACTTGGTAAGCTGTTGAAAATAAATCATTCGAAATAGTGTGGTCGTACTCTGCCGGCGAAGTTCTTAAAGCGGAGGATGCGCCGTCCCGCGTAAGTGGCCCGGGATTACCGATCCCCGCGTACCGCTCGACCTCTTGGTCACTTCGCATAAATTTTATTAAGTTATTTCCTAAAGCCGGCGTTAATTGCTCCGCCAAAACTTCAAAAGGCTCTTGTACATTGCTCAAAAACCGCTGTGCATCAAATTTTATAGTCGACATCTAAACCCCCTTAAATCACGTACATATAGCCGGTAATATCTATTTCGGCTTTTTGGCTGTTGATAACACGGATAACTTTTCCGATTGGGCCGGCGATCGTTGGGGCAGAAATCGACACATTATAAAGTGTGCCATCAAGAGAATGAACCTCTTGCCCGATTGACGCCGCCGTAAATTGGGCATCCAAGGATTCTACTTGCCAAGTTGCCTCTGTGTGGAGCATGTCGATCAACGTGCCATCCGCACCATCACCGCCATCGGTATTATCGTAAGACGTCATAGCGATTCCGGCCAGCGGCAAATCTACGCCGGCAGCGTACTCGACTAAAAATCCTGTTGGATCAGTAGCATCAATTTGATAGATTCGATTCGCTTGGACGTTGACGCCCGCCCCGATCGCCTGTGGGACTTGCCCCCCGATCCGATGAGGCGTTTTATTGCAATAAATAGTCATTTTTTATGACTCCTTTCCTTTACGATTTTTCGAGCTTCCTTTTCCGGACGCTGCAAACAATGGGCTATATTTCTAACTCTCCGTTCAAAATCAACCGTGGCTTTTTGATCCCCAATTCCACCAGCTGAAAAAGTAAAGGGGTCCTGCTTCTCATAAAATTTAAGCAGCTCATCGCACGCCGAAAAATCTAACTTTTTTAGCTGGTCGGACAAGGCGACTGTTATTTTGCTCGCCTCCACGAGTTCTTTAATTTTTAGATCTCGAGCGGCGGTACGTTCCTTATTTTCAAGCTCTTTGATTTTATCCCGTGAAAATTGCAGCTCGGCGGCAAGCTCCTGATTTTTTATCGTCAGAGAAGTACTTGAGAAGGAGGGCTCCGGCGCCAACGAGATATTTCGAAGCACGCCTTTTTTGAGAACGCCGTCAACTACCGGACTTGTCGGCGAGACGCCAGCGGATACATGTGAAAGCAATCGATTTTTGTACGCGGGGATCACCTCATCTTTTACGAATTTAGATTCGCCGGTAAGGACACCTTTGTAGTAAACGCCGTCTTCCTTCTTGAAAACTTTTGCCCGGCCGGCTGGGGGAGAATCGGTATCGTGGTTGTAGTAGACAAGATACTCTTTATCCTCTTCAAAATCCAAGCTGTCAGAATCGAGCTTTATGCCGCCCTTATCAACAGCCGATTCGTTAAAAGGGATAAGCAAGCCTTCTATCTCATGTTCAGAATTATCCGCCGGCTTGACCGAAAAGCTGTAAAATTTCTGATCGTCCTCCTGCGAAAATTCCTCCTCCTGCTCTTCGTCCCCCTGCTCCCCTGATTCCTCGGAAAGAACCCCTTTGACAATTTCTACAAGCCGGGCGGCGTCTTCTTCCGGGATGTCCGTTTCGCCGGATTCAAGAACGGCGAGCGCATCTTCCAACGCATTTCTATTATAAACGAGCGCGCCTTCCTCAACATCTGCCACTAAAAAGCTATAATCTTCCAGCTTTTCACCTTCCCCAGATACATATAGAAAAGCCTTTTTAAGCTCTTCCGGGAGCAGCTGCCCGTCCTCCACACCAAAAAAGGCGTAAACTCGTTCCAACGCCTCATCCGGCGAAAATTCCGAATTTACTACCGTTAAATCTCTATCAATTTCAACTATCATTGCTGTATTCCTCCTAACGTAGCGCTGCCTTGCGCCTCTTGGCTTATGGTTGGCAAGCCTGTGATTTTTGGTTTTCTGGGAGCGTTTTTCCTAACAGGCACCCAACTGCTTTTACAATTATGGTGAAGAGGCGTCGCGTAAATATCCGGCGCGCTACTTGTGGACGCCTCTACCACCGTATCAACCATCGCTTTGCAAATCGCCGATACGGGCGCAGGGTTGTAAAAAACAAAAGCGTACAACTTGTCTAATACCTCCGGCCGGAAAAAAACGTCCGATCTGGCGGCCGAAGCGACGCGCGCAACCGCGTTCCCCACTTGTACTTTTACTTGGGCCCCATCGACGACTTTATCAGCGGCTGCCGTCAAAGTGTTATTAATTGCTTTACTATCGGTTGAGGAAGTTGTCGCGGCCATAAAGGACGCCGCCAGTACCTCATTATTTTTTGCTATAATCGAAGTGCCGATAGTCTCGGCTAACATGTTAATTTTTGCCTTGATTGAGGCTTGTAACTCATCACCCGCTGCGAAAGTCAGAGGTTCATCGACTTCATTCCTCGCTTCAACGTCCGACTCGACGGCGGTCCTTAATAAGCCATCGCGAATGATTTTTATCAGGCGCGTCTTCCCTTTTATCCCAGAATCCTCTATCGCCTTGTATACCTGATTTTCCGGCAACCGCTTAACATTGGCGATAATTTTATCCACGGAGTTATCCACAGCTACCGTTAAAAACTCGATGACCTCGGCAGTGAGCAAATCCTTGTTGTCCTCCAAAATCTTACGCGCCGCCCGACCTGATTCGCTAACCGTTTGCCCGGCCGCAAAATCCAGACTATCGGGAATTTGCGATTCTTCCTCCGGCGGTAGCTCCTCCCGTTCCCGAATAATCTCCCGAACGGGTTTATCGGGGATGAGCAGCCCGGCATCGCCCAGAGATTTAAGGCGATCGGCGTAAGTAACTCGTGTACTTTCGATATTTTGGATTTTTAGAACGGGGTAGCCGGGCATCTCTCCAAAGTTGGCGATTACAATAGGCTTGATCACCCCGCGCAAAATAACATCTTCGATATTTCGAGCGTATCCTTGCGCCACGCGGAGATACATGTCCGTAAAAACTTCCCCAAGCGCCCGGTTTCCGCTGGACTCGGCGTTTCCAATGTTCAAATACAGCGCCATAGCAGCCGTATTTATTTGTTCGTTTTCGTAAGCCAACATGCGGTTGTACTGCTCAGGATCGTAATTAAACTCCAAGGCGTTAATATTCGAATAGCCTTCTTGGTAAAGCAAGTAACTAGCCTCGCCGTCCGAAAATTCGCCAAGGGCATTCTCGTAGCCTCTATATTCTTCGGTTCCAACTTGAGCAGAAGTGGAGGCGATTATTTTAGTGCCGACTTGACGCCTTATTGCCTGCTCTTTCACGTATTCAAGAAGCTTCTTATTTTCCCATGGTCTGATCGCGGAGTAAAGGAGCGATTCGCCGCCGTTAAGCCCCTTTTTCTTATGGTAGAATTGCAATAAAACATCGCCGGGAATCTCAACCGTCTCATGATTTACCGTCTGTTTGACGGACTCGAGATCGCCTGTCTGTTTGCAAAAGTCAAAATCTGATAACGTTATTTGCTCCCTAAAGCTTAAATCATCGATGATAGTTTTAACGCCGTACCCCTGTACATCGGCGTTTTTCCACACCTTTACAAAGTACGAAAATCCGTGAACAAGATATGATAGAATCTCCTCCGCGTACTTCCTTATTTCGATATTTTCAAAAAGGATAGTCTCAACAAAGTTAGCGAGCTGGGCGTCCTGCGGGCTGTCTGAAAAGGGTAAAACGTTCCATTCCGCCCCAAAAAGATCTGTGCCAATTCCGTTGAGTATCGAGGAAATGTGGGCGTCTTGCAGCATTTCTTCATAAATTTTTGCGCAGTCTTCATAGTCGTACGATTTTCTGTCCTCGCCGACCTGCCCCAGCCGCGACAGCCGCTCGCTTTTTCTTCTGTACTTTTCGGGTATCAACGCCGCCAACCTTTACATCTTTGCCTACGCTCATCGGCGCAAAGGCCATCATGAACGCATCCGCTAGATTCGGCGAAACCTTCGAATCTGAGTATTTGTCTATTAAAATACGCCCGTGCGCCTTGCTGCGATCTATTGTAACGTATGCTAGCTCGTTACGCAAGTCATTTATATTTGTGGCGTTTTTTAATATTTTAACCTTTCCCTCCCTTGCAAGACGCTGCAGGTGCATCCAAGATTGAGATTTAAAGTTAGTGTATATTTCTTTGTTTGCCTCCCGGTTCCAAGGCTCGATTCTTGTGGGCTGCCGGACTGCCGCACTGCCGCGATATGGTAAAATGGTATAAAATCGCTCATTGACTAGGCTCCTAAACGTCCCGCCGACACCGGAGCCAACGCCAATCGCGTCATATCTCAATTCGAAGCAATTGAACTCTTTAGCTATCCCCAGCGCCCTTTTAGCGGTTTTAACGATATCTTCTTCGTGCCAAAGTTCCATATGGACGACCGTATCGCCCTGTCGCACGCAAACCGCTGAGGGATCCGTACCGCGCTCGCCGACGTCCAGCGCCAGAACGAGCTCGCCGTCCTCCGGAATGACGGGCGTAACCATTTGAGCAAAAAGCGCGCTATTTATCACAAGACGCTCGGAATCCTCTGCTAGCGGCTCTCCTAGCCAATGATGCCGGTACGACTCATAATTAGAATTTTTCATCACTTCCTTTTCCCTGACCATTGTTTCCGGCAGGTAGGGGTTGTCTTTGTAGGTAAGATACTCGTGCATAACATCTTGCCGCCCTGATTCCACAAAAAGTGTATAAAAGGGGTCAGTTGTGTAAATTCTGTTGGCCGATATCCATATTTCAGATCCTTTAGCCCGCAACGTCGGTAAAATGAGCTCCCATGCCCTTGTTGACACGGTCTGTCCTTCTTCAATCCACAAAATGTTATAGCCCTCAAAGCTAAGGAGCGCGTCTGATAGCTCCGTCGTACTTCTTACCCCGATAAAATCAATCGTACTGCCCTTGACGCAAGTAATTCTATCCCGATAGCTTCTAAAGAACGGCTGTAAGGAATACCTCGCTATTATGTTCTCGATATTTGTCTGCACACTTGCCTTTGTAGACGCTTTAACCTGCCGCGCAACTAATAAACGCTGGGGGGCTACCAGAGCTTGGAATACTATCCCTGCGCCAAAAGCGCGCGACTTCCCAGACGCCCTTCCTCCCTCCGCGATCTTTATGCGCTCCGGACGCTGGAAAAACGGACGCATCTTCGGGATGACTTCCCGTATGGCCCGCAAAGCCGCTGTAGGGATCTCTACGTACATGATTCAGGCTCCTCCGGTGGGCCGTCACCTACCCAAATCGGAACAACCTCTATACCGCTTTCCTCTGCAACAGATATAACGGTACCTGTTTCCTGTATTTCCTTCCTCAAAACCGGCGCTAATTTCTTGGCGACCTCCAGCGCGATTTTTGGATCTGTCTTGACGGCCTCCACAAGGGTTTTAAAGCATTCGTATTGCAGCCCGTATTTAGCGCTTTCAATTTCAGCGGCGTACTGCCGCCTAAAATCCACAACGTTAAGGCAGAAATTCCTAGCGATAGCGTCCGGATTATTGCCGAACGCCAAAAGTACACGAACGTACTCTCGCCGTTCCGATTCGGTCATGAAGCCCCAAGTTGTAAAATCCACATATTTTCTAGCCATAAGGAAATTATAACATACTTATCCCACAAAATAAATACGGCTGGTCCAGCGTATGTGCCCCGCCGAAAAAGGGGGCCAAAATAGTGGGCCACGCTGAAACCCGCATAAAAGTGTACTTTTTTGATCTTTTGTCCAACTGTCCCTCAAAAATCCCACTTCCATTTTAAAATCCTACCCTATATAGAGAGGCCCCTCTCTCTTTTTTATTTATATATATTATTTTATAAGGACATAAGGACATATATATATAAAAGGTAAGCAATAAGGGGTTGGCGAGAGTCCCGACGATCGTCCCTTTAATAGGCCCAAAAGCCAAAAAACCACTGTGTGGGGACGTAAAATAGAAATATTTTTCTAAAATAGAAATATTTACAGCGCTAAAATAGAAAAACATTTCTAGAAGCATACGGATTTGTTGTACCAAAATAGGGAAAATACCCTCATAATTTTAGAAAATCTACCCATAATCGTATAAATTTGTCCTGCAAAAACGGTTGGATAAAAATTATTTTGTATTTTTATTAAAAAAATCCTTGACAAGCTATTTTCCATGTGCTATATTATAATTATAAACAACACGAGATACGAAGAGGAGCTTTAAAATGGGAATGGGGCGCGGATATGACAAAAGAACCAACAAATCAGTTAACGCGATTATCGCCGATTATTCTTCTAGCGTGGCAGCGGAAAACGAGCTATTTGACGTACTAGCCGCTTTATTAAAAGATGAAAAACTGCCATTCAAATTTACCAAAAGAAATTTTAACCTGCTTATGAAAAATGACGTTATAGAATGGGGTGGTGAGTACCATCATCACGGATCAAATTTCCGCAAAGTAAAATACTATGAAATAAAGCAAGCGATCGAAAATATCCGTTTTGTATCGGCAGAAGAGATGGCCAAATATATTGAAGCAGCCAAACCAACCAAAGTAATGAAAAAATTCCAAGCGCTTGTTGATATAGATGACACGATAATCGAAGTTACCGTCGTTCAAAAAGTAGACTACACAAAGTATTTTATCCTCCCAAACGGCAAGAAAAAATTTAAAAATGTTCCTTTTATCTCAACGAATACGGAAGAATTTGACGCGGTTCGCGCCGCTTGGGCGAAAAGAGGCTTTAAAGTTAACTAAAATAAAAAAATCAATGTCGATGGTTACCGTTATTTTACGTAGCATATAAAAATAACTCTTGACATTGATTTTTAGACATGCTAATATATACTTATAAACAGAAAGGAAGAGGATTTTTAAGATGACACGTAAAATAACAAAACATGAGAATGAAGAATTAGGCGTCTATTTTCAGGACGAGAATAAAAATGTGGCGACTTTAGACTTTTGGGGCGGTGAGGAAAAAGCTAAAAGGTCCCTAGAAACTCTGGAAAATTGTGAAAATTGTGTAAATTGCTCTTTTTGTTACGATTGTGAAAATTGCCGTAATTGCATACTTTGCGTTAATTGCGTACTTTGCGTTAAGTGCCGTAATTGCCGTAATTGCGTTAGCTGCCGTGTTTGCGTTAGCTGCCGTGTTTGCGTCAATTGCCGGCATTGCCGCGATTGCCGCGATTGCCGGGATTGGCAATAACCGGCGCGGCGACTTTACGCCCGTAAAAAGTGTAAAAATTTAAAATAGGGGTTTTTAAGATGAAAATAACAAAATATGAGGATGAAGAATTAGGCGTCTATTTTCAGGACGAGAATAGAAATGTGGCGACTTTGGACTTTTGGGGTACCGAGGAAAAAGCGAAAATGTCATTAGAAACCTTGGAAAATTGCGAAAATTGTGAAGATTGCTCTTTTTGCCGCAACTGCCACAATTGCCGCAACTGCCACAATTGCCGCAACTGCCCTGATAACTGTCAAGATTGCGAAGGTTGCTGGGATTGTAGCAATTGTAACAATTGTGATCATTGCCGCAACTGCCACAATTGCTACGATTGCCTTGCTTGCGTCAATTGCCATGTTTGCGGCAGTTGCTACGATTGCCGAGATTGCGTCAATTGCCATATTTGCGAGGGTTACCGTGGCGACTTTACGCCCGCACAAGGTGTAAAAATTTAAAATGGAAAGGACCGAAGACATGAAAAAAAGTTCGAAAATTCAACGGGATATAACCCGGGAAGCTCTGCTGAAGATCCATGAGCTGGGCGGCACGCAAAAGGCGTATTTTAAAAATAGTAAAGAATTATCATATACAAATTTTCAAAAATATCTAAATGGTACAGTTGATATGCCGTGCTCAAAAGCTCAACTGCTTTTGGACCTTTTTGATCTAAATTTTTCTGTGGATCCAACCGGCGGCAAAAAAGAAGAACGCAGGGAGGACTACTCAACTGAAAACGTCTCGATTCGTATGAGGGCGGTTAGGAAAAAAAATAATTTATTGCAGCGGGATGTTGCGGAGATTCTCGGCGTTTCGACAATGCAGTACTGCTTTTACGAAACGAAAAGAAGTAAAATTCCTGTTGACATTTTGGTAAAATTTGCTAATATTAACAAGGTGCCTGTTGAATATTTTTTCAGGTAGCTTTTTTACGCATGCTCTTTTTAAATCCTCCCTTTTTTTTGAGCAAAAAACAAGGACCTCCCCCGTAACAAAGTAGTTACGGGGTTATTTTTGGGCGTCCAAAAAAGCGTTTTTTATTTCAGTGGAATTCAAAAAATCATTTTTGTGCGTGGTGTATAAACGTATGCGGTTACCGCCAAGCCCCACCGGAAGTCTTATCCGGCCGGAAAAATCATAACCGAGCTCCTTAACAGTTTTTGATAAAATGTTGGACGCAACGGTATGTCCGTAATTTTTTAGCGCGATAGTTAGGTGGCTCAAAGACACCCAGCCACCTCGTAACCCCCAGCTGCCGCCGTCGATAATATCCCTAACCAAGCATTCGAATTCTGATAAACTATTGTAAATTATGGCTTTTTGCATGCTGGTTGCCGGCGCGCGTATGCACGCCCTAGCGGGGTCGAACCGTGGATCGATTCGAATCGACCGCAGCCACGACTCGAAAACCCCCGGGCGGATCGAATCGTATAGCTTGCAAAAAAATTCTGGCGTAAGGCCGCTTTTTGTCAAGTCTTCAGCTGTTTGCTGCGCCGTATAAAAAACGCAATATCGCCTGTCTTTAGCCGTTTTCGCGACGGCATTTTTATGATTCGTGCACATGAAAAAATTAGCGAAGTTGTCGACTGTTTCGGAATCTCGGCGCATCCTTCTTAGCCTGATTGTCGAATCGGAAATTAGGGGCTTGAGCGTCTCGGTTCTGTCTTCTTTTTCAGCCGGCGCATATATCTCGTTGATTCCTATGAATAATTTCCTGTGGATCCAGCCGTTAAAACGGTCGCTTAGATCGGCACTCGCTGGAAAACTTATCTGACTTCTGGAGAAACAATCTGCTAAAAGCTGCATCAGGGTTGACTTCCCGTTCCCCTCAACGCCTTGCAGAACAACGCACCATTGAAATTTTTTTCCTACATGCTGGACACACGCCGCCATATACGATAGTAAAATCGCCCGATCCGATTCGTCTGGGAGCAAGGCGGTGATAAGGTGTTCCACAAGGGGGATAAGTGGTTGGTTTTTATGTATATTTGTACAAGGGGTTTTTAATTTGCAGGTGTTCACATAGCTACCACTTTCGTCCACTCTTGTATTTTTGAAGGGAGCCGCCGGATTGAATTCGAGCTTTTCAACTTTATTCT
>JAQGDQ010002125.1:0-14110 GCA_030141605.1 Tubiluchus corallicola | reverse complement strand
GCATGCTATGCTGATCTGTACAAAGTCGTCTCTAAAGTGCTGTACCTTGCACAGTTTTTTATGCTATGTAGATTTTCTAGTTTGCCATTTTATCACCATTTTTAGTCTATTGTTATTGGCTTAAATCAAAATAACTAATAACAGATCAAATAACTGTCAGTTTTAAAATTTTATTAATTTTAAAGGCAGAAAATATTCTCGTATCCCACGGGATACAACGGGTATGAAAGGGTTAAAGAGAAAGCTTATCTCTATATAACATTTTAAGAAGACAGATTAATTTAAATGTTTACTTAGTTAGCGAAATGTGTGCTGCAAATGCTCTGATTATTTTTCATACTTTAAACAAATGCTATCTAAACTTGTTTCAAATGACTTATCATCAAAATGGCAGCAGCTAACGGTCATCGTGGGAGTTTAAACTGATGTAATTTCGTATTGCGTTACTGCCGACGCATGCCCAGTGTGATACAAAATTTCAAGAAGAATTTTTTAAGCTTTTTTTTAAAATTTTGGAGTTTTCTTGGTACTTTAAGTTTAGTAGAAACTCAACACGCAAATTCTCTTACGCAAACGTGCTTGACGCGCAGAGAAGATGCGTAGCATTGCACTTGTTAAACTTTCAAAGGTACGCGTGAATCTACTTAGACTGGCAACGGCGCCTTTTTGTTGCATGCGAGTGGCCGACAAATAGAAGACAGTACAGTGATAACCGTGATCATGAACTGCAGTGTTAGTTTCTGACGTCATCTGATGTAGAGCCCATTTTCCTGACATACACGCTTTTAAGCAGTAACACTTACGCAAATGTCCTTGATGCGCAAGGGAAGACTTCTGCCATTGCACAAACTGTGGCTAGTGTGTGACGTAAGCATTAGCTGTGTACGGCCGACGTTAATTAACTTTCTAAGCTAATTATTCAAATATAAGAAACAATTGCTAACATTTATAGGCAAGAAAATGTATATTTTGGACAGTAAATAAAAAGAGATTGAGTCTAATCAATCGTTCAGTTTTCTTTAAACTCGCACAAAGTTATTGTAACCTTACTGTGAAACTTTGCCAACTACGTCAACCTATACTGTCGCCCTCAAGTGTCGATTGCTGTATAATTGTGGTTCGCTTAGCACTTTGAGAGGAATAATTGCTTAACTAATGTTTACATACCAGGCGGATTGTTTGGTTACTGAACATTTAAACATATAATAATCGATATTGATTATGATATTAATGTAACATTGCCCTCAATAGACTCCAATTAACGTTGAACCTTTCGCAGAGAGGTATAGAGAGGTTGAAGTCTGTATTGGAGGCTTGGAGTTCTTTCCACTGAAAGGCACCCAGGTCAAGTAATTGGTTTTTGTTCTGTTACATTTAAAGTTCACCTCACAGCGGCCTCGAACTGAGATATTTCGAGTTACATGAGGAAGTCTCTTATGTAAGCAGAGCAGAGTAAGAATGAATTTGTTTTTTAAATGTTCGTCCAAAGAATAAGACGCCATATTTAATGGATATGATAATTTTGTTCAAATTTTTTTCGCTCCATGGCAAAGTAACTCAGTTGATGTAGAATACTTTCCATTACTGAGTAACTAAGTCGACGTAAGATTCGTTCCATGGCTGAGTAACTAAGTTGATGTGAGATTCGTTCCATTGCTGAGTAACTAAGTTGACGTAAGATTCGTTCCATGGCTGAGTAACTAAGCTGATGTGAGATTCGTTCTATTGCTGAGTAACTAAGCTGATGTGAGATTCGTTCTATTGCTGAGTAACTAAGTCGACGTAAGATTCGTTCCATGGCTGAGTAACTAAGTTGATGTGAGGCTCGTTCCATTGCTGAGTAACTAAGTCGACGTAAGATTCGTTCCATGGCTGAGTGACTAAGTTGACGTAAGATTCGTTCCATGGCTGAGTAACTAAGTCGATGTAAGATTCGTTCCATGGCTGAGTAACTAACTTGGTGTAAGATTCATTCCGTCCCAGAGTAACTAAGTCAATCTAAGGTTCATCGCACTGCAGAGTAACTAACTTGGTGTAAGATTCATTCCATCACAGAGTAACTAAGTCAATCTAAGGTTCATCGCACTGTAGAGTAACTAACTTGATGTAAGATTCATTTCATCACAGAGTAACTAAGTCAGTCCAAGGTTCATTGCACTGCAGAGTAACCAAAGCTGATGAAAGATTCATTCCGTCACAGAGTAACTAAGTCAGTCTAAGGTTCATCGCACTGCAGAGTAACTAACTTGGTGTAAGATTCATTCCGTCCCAGAGTAACTAAGTCAATTTAAGGTTCATCGCACTGCAGAGTAACTAACTTGGTGTAAGATTCATTCCATCACAGAGTAACTAAGTCAATCTAAGGTTCATCGCACTGTAGAGTAACTAACTTGATGTAAGATTCATTTCATCACAGAGTAACTAAGTCAGTCCAAGGTTCATTGCACTGCAGAGTAACCAAAGCTGATGTAAGATTCATTCCGTCCCAGAGTAACTAAGTCAGTCTAAGGTTCATTGCACTGTAGAGTAACCAAAGCTGATGTAAGATTCATTCCGTCCCAGAGTAACTAAGTCAGTCTAAGGTTCATTGCACTGCAGAGTAACCAAAGCTGATGTAAGATTCATTCCGTCCCAGAGTAACTAAGTCAGTCTAAGGTTCATTGCACTGTAGAGTAACTAACTTGGTGAAAGATTCATTCCATCACAGAGTAACTAAGTCAGTCTAAGGTTCATTGCACTGTAGAGTAACTAACTTGGTGAAAGATTCATTCCATCACAGAGTAACTAAGTCAGTCTAAGGTTCATTGCACTGTAGAGTAACTAACTTGGTGTAAGATTCATTCCATGTCAGAGTAACTAATTCTAATGTGAGAAATGTTATCTGTGCTTTAAATCCTGTTGTACGTATTCATATTTGTGGTCAGCTTGCCAGAGTTCAAAGTACGCTGACCGCTGACCAGTAACAGGAAACCCCACAGAGTGGACGCTAATGTCCTGAGCAATGATCTATCGATTTCTTGACGTACTTTTATAAATGGCGATAATGATTATTAATAAAACCACTTAGGTAAGGATTAGCAAGGGCAGAGCGTAGATATTTCATATCCTTTCCAGTGTTGCAGAGTAAATGTTGCTTGGCTAAGAAATTATGAAAACATAGAGTAGCAGGTGGGAAAAAAACTAGCAACAACAAGACGGCAACAATAGCAACAGCAGGCATTACAACAGCAACAGCAACACCAACGTACTGAATCACTTGCTTTTTTCTTTAATAAATTATGTTATTTTGCCCTGCCTTTTCCAGTTCAGTTAACGCTATGACAATGATGATGATGATGGTGGTGGTGGTGGTGATGATGATTATGATGATGGTGTTGATGATGATGATGATGAAGATGATGATGATGATGATGATGATGATGATGATGACGATGATGACGAAGATGATGATGCTGATGACGATGGCGACGATATTCTTACTGATTTTACTGATGTTGCTGCTGCTTTTGCTGTTGCTGTTGTTATGCCTGCTGTTGTTATTGTTGCTGTCTTGTTGTTGCTAGTTTTTTTCCATCTTCTACTCAACTTTTTCATAATTTCTAACTTACGTAAACTGCATTTATTGACTACGGTGTGAACAAATCAAGCAGACGACCTTAATTACTCGAAAAGTTTAGCTTAAAAATCAAGAGTGGAAATCAGTGGTCTTCAGGACGAGAACGTGACTGAAACGACTTCACCGATTTCGCGGTGCGTCACAAAACTGTGGGATTTTACGATCATTTACGACAGGATTAACTTGCGTACATATTGGCTTCAAACTGTGTTATAATTCACATGGTTGACTGATTGTACAATAACTAGGTTCATTCTGCAATTACTGGATGACCATATTTGGGCATGCTTGCTTAATACCTTTCTTACCTTTATGAGTTTTGATCCACTTTAGATTCGAATCGTTCATGCTGACAGGTATAATTAATCAGTAATTTCGTTTTGTAAAAAATTCCTTTGATTTAAAGGAAAAGGCAAATGATTTTGAATGTTATGTGTATTATTGTTATCAATTAAACTTAGAAAAGTATAATGAAGAATTTATGTGAATATTCGAAAATTAAACTTTGTGAGAAATATTGCAAAGTCTGGTAAATTGAGAATTCCAAAGCTATGCTATTATGTAAATAACAGTCGAGTAAATTTAAGATTTAAATACGGTTGTACTGTAGATCTAAACGAAAATGTAAAATTAAAGGTTAAGAACTCATTTAAAGATTATATTTTAAGATATCTATTATAGCTCCTCACTACACTGTATACTGTAATATAATTACAAGGGAACTACAATGTGTGGTTATTATAAAGTTGAATGTCTGTATATATGTTACTTTACTAATATCTTTATCTTTGTAAACTGTATATTTTTATACGAAATAAACTCATAATAATAATAATAATAATAATAATACTAATAATAATAATAATAATAATACTAATAATAATAATAATAATAATAATAATAATAATAATAATAATAATAATAATAATAATAATAATAATAATAATAATAATAATAATAATAATAATAATAATAATAATAATAATAATAATAATAATAATAATAATAATAATAATAATAATAAAAATAATAATAATAATAATAATAATAATAATAATAATAACAATAATAATAATTATAATAACAATGAACAATTCACCGTGATTTTGACATGGTTGACTGATTGTACAATAACTAGGTTCATTCTGCAATTACTGGATGACCATATTTGGGCATGCTTGCTTAATACCTTTCTTACCTTTATGAGTTTTGATCCACTTTAGATTGGAATCGTTCATGCTGACAGGTATAATTAATCAGTAGCTTCGTTTTGTAAAAAATTCCTTTGATTTAAAGGAAAAGTCAAATTATTTTGCAACTTTACAATTTGCCCAAAAAACTGATTGGGGAATGAACTTAAAATCCACCAGAAATACAACCACAAAATTGCAACCACATCAGCATAAGGTATTTACCAAAATACTTGGTACCAGGAATAAACTTTAATAGCCTTTGCTAAGTAAAGCAGCAATAGACTTGTTTGAGTTTAATCATAAATTAATCAAAGTCGAATTTTAATGATGAAGCTGACGCCATGCCTATGCCTGATCATCAAATTTTTATAAGCTACGTAAAGTGCACGTAAAGACTTGGACTCCGTATTCCCGGTAGCAACAAGTAAATTATTGAAACTCACGAACCAATAATGAACGATTAAAATTGCAAAAGCTCTCAGTTTGAAACGGAAAAATGGCGGGAAAGCTGAAATGCCCGCATATTACATATTACCTATTACATGTAATAAAAATGTACATGTACATTCACATATTATATATTACATGTAATAAACATGTACGTGTACATTCACATATTACTTACTACATGTAATAGAAATGTACGTGTACATTCACATATTACATATTACCTATTACATGTAATAGAAATGTACATGTACATTCAAATATTACATATTACTTATTACATGTAATAGAAATGTACGTGTACATTCACATATTACATATTACATGTAATAGAAATGTACAAGTACATTCACATATGACATATTACATATTACACGTAATAGAAATGTACAACTACATTCACATATTACATATTACATGTAATAGTAATTTACATTCACAAAAACAGAATCACAATGTATGCAGCTAACATACAGAAAACCTGGGTGCAATAGTCTGTAATTTTAACAACAGAAATAATAAAATGCATAGCCTGCATTAAGAATGTTACACTGCACTACCGTAAATTTTGAAAACGTAATTTTTTATATCTTTTTAACTACAATAAACAATTTTACAATTATAGTATGTTGGGTTTTTTACTGTTTTCAATTAAACTTAGAGAAATTTGCAAAAAAACGTTTTAAAAGCATAAAGTTTCAGGTGCAGTGACGTCACTGGTGGACTTCGTGACTTTTCGTAACTGCATCGTGGCTTTCCGTAAACTCGTGCTGCTTAGACTAATTTAAACGTCTGCAGCTTACTGTAATGTCCATGCAAAACTATCACAAAATTAGCTATTATTTGTAAATACTTATACGATTGACAGAAATTGAACAGCACTCTTATTTGCCCAATCGATGAATGACGTCATTGGTGGAAGAATAGACGTTCAAAATGAGAGCACTCAAGCGTGAAATGATTACGACTTTAAAGTGATTTTACTAATTACGCGAGACGCTTATCACACTTTTATTGCTAAATCTTTCTAACGTTTCTCGCGATAATTGAATTAAGGCCAACTTTCCAGAAGGCTTGACCTTTCCTTTAAATCCCAGAAGGCTTGACCTTTCCTTTAAATCCCAGAAGGCTTGGTCTTTGCTTTAAGTTCCTAGATGCATTTCCCTAAACTCTAAAGTCTGTTGGCCAGGTTTTCACGTGATGGGAGAAGAACATGACGAAAGGATTAACAATTTTTGAGATAATTGTTAAAGTCAGGCAAATTTGAAACCGTTTGGTTATTATCATTGTTATTGTTTGTTGTTATTGTTGTTGTTTGTTGTTATTGTTGTTGTTGTTGTTTTGTTACTGTAGTTGTGTCTGTTGTTGCCTATTGTTTTCGTAGTTGTCAGAAGTGGCGGTGGTTAGCACTGTTATTGCTACGATAATATTGTTATGATTGTAGATATTATTGCCATAATTATCGTTATATTCATTATAACTGTCATTATCACCACTACTTTTTACTTCTTCTTCAACTTCTTCTACTTCTTCTTCTATTTGTTTTTCTGCGTCTTTTTCTTTTTTATCTTTCCTTATTCTCCTTGTTCTTCTTCTTCTTTATTGTCGTCGTCTTTTTCTTCTAATCTTTTCTTTCTTCTCCTTCTTCTTCTTCTTTGTCGCCTTGTTCTACTTATTCTTTTTCTTCTACTTCGTCTTTTTCTTCGTCCTTTTCTTTTTTCTTTTTTATTCTTCTTCATCGTTGTCTGTTTCTTCTTCTTCGTCGTCGTCGTCGTCTTTTTCTTCTCATTCTTTTCCTTCTTTTTCTTCTTCTTCGTCTTCTTCTTGTTCTTCCTCGTCTTCTTCATCTTTTTTCTTGTTCTTTCTCTTTCCTATCATCATTATTAATATTATCGTCAATATTTCACAAACTGTGTACAGCTAGCCGTGGCATAGCTAACGAACTTTATTATGTTTATCCAACCCGTAATAATGATCAATCCTTTCAGTGGTATGACTTCAATTACTGTCAAATTTATCGGTTATATTTGTCTGTTTTCTGAAAACTTCGGCAACGTGGCAAACGCGTGTTGCAAAGAATTCATCAGAAATTGTGAGTCACGGGTTAATAATGTGTAAAACGCAGAATCCGGTTTAAATTTGATGCATCGCTGCGCGCAAAGTCAGTTCGAATCAACGTAAACCTGGCTTCATTCAGAGAAAAACCCGTACTTTACGAAGCCACACGGTTTTCTATCGAAGCTTGATTATAAAACAATTGTTAATTATTAAGGAAGAAAGGAATTATCGTATAAAAGGGATTTGGTATCGATGACAGTTTGTGTTACGGGTTTTTGTGTTGAGATGTGTGTATGTGTGTGCGTGCGTGCGTGCGTGTGTGCGTGTGTGTGCGCGCGCGCGCGTGTGTGTGTGTGCGTGTGTGTGCAAAAAATAACCGGAAACCGAATCCATGGATGTTATTACACCATTATCCCAACCTCCGGTTCATCAGCTTCCGTTAAATTATTTTATGCAACTTAATTTTGTTTTATGACTAGATCTAAAAAAGTATTTTATAACCAAAGGCGTGGGAGGCGGAGTCTGGGGGTGACAGGATGGATTATCACATTTTCACTGCGAATAATTCAATTTTAAAATGAAACAAATAAACAAACAAAGAAACAAATAAACAAACAAGGAAACTAACAAACTAACAAACAAACAAACAAACAAGCAAACAAACAAACAAACAAAAAAACAAACAAACAAATAAACAAACAAACAAACAAGCAAACAAATAAACAAACAAACAAAAATTACTCTTAAGGCGAGAACGATATATGTATAATATACTTTTCTACTTTTATATATGCAAATTTTTAGTACTTCAATATTTTAATATTTGAATTGAAATTTTGTATCACCTACGTGCTGTCTCATTGCGTACAGGGCTTGGGTTAACAGTAACACTGTATAAAACTTGTAAATTTAAACTCCCGCGATGACCGTTAAGCCCGGGCATTTTAATAGCAAGTCGAACAAGTTCAAGTTTCATTGCGTAAAGTTTCAAAAATTAATAAAAATTAATTAGTTTAAATTAGTTAAATTTAGTTAGTCAATAAGTTTAAAAGTGAGTATGTTAGTGAAACAGTGGTGCACACTGGGAAGATGAGTCAGTGACGTTTCACCAGTTGTCCCGAATATTTTACGTTACTAGGAATTTTCTTTTCTAGTTACATTGATCTTTCAAACAGGTAAGGATAAGTAATATAACTTTTCCTGGAAGTTTTTTCGGGACATAGTTTAACATTTCTTTTCTTCCCTTTTTAAATGAAAAGAAAAGGGGTACCTGAAGTGGAATTCAGAAAAATCGCTTTAAAAACTTTTACTTTACAACAATTTTACACGCATATCGTCTCCGCGCTGAAAGGAAGTTTTCCTTTTAAATTTCCGCCAATACTGTACCGACCGCGCCATTACATGACGTCATATACGCACAACGTAAAGAAAAGGAAATGTTAGATTGTGTCCAAAAAAGTCTTTCTATGCAAATCTATATTACTCAGCATTTCGCTTACCTGGTTGAAAGACTTATGTAACAAGAAAAGAAAAGTATTAATTATTTAAAATGTTTTCATCAATTGGTAAAATGTCACTGACTCACCCTCCAGGGTGCGCCACTCATTAACCAAAAACGTATTTTAATCTTATTGACAAGTTAAAGTAATTTTAATCTTTATTTAGTTAGTGACGTGTGCGCTGCGTCTAACGGTCATCGCGGGAGTTTAGATTTGCATGTTTTACAGAGCGTCACTGCAGACGCAAGCCCTGCATGCAAAAATGTAGTATGCGTTGTATAAAATTTGAAGAACGAGGGTAAATTGTAAGTGGGGGGTTTTCTTGTGATTTAAAGTCAGTTCCGCAAACCTTGGATTGACACCTGGCGGAATGCAGGCACAAACACGTTACGTTGTTTATTTTTCCTACCTGCTTTATCAGATGACAAGTTGTGACAATAACATCGTTGTTGTTGTTGTTGTTGTTGTTGTCGTTGTCGTTGTCGTGGTCGTGGTCGTTGTCGTGGTCGTGGTCGTTGTTGTTGTTGTTGTTGTTGTTGTTGTTGTTGTTGTTGTTGTTGTTGTTGTTGTTGCTGTTGTTGTTGTTGTTGTTGTTGTTGTTGTTGTTGTTGTGGTTGTGGTTGTGGTTGTGGTTGTGGTTGTGGTTGTGGTACATCATCATTGTACAAAGAGAAGTTTGTTATGAAAATTAATCGTTAATTTAAGCAGGACTGGCCTAGATGTCTTAATTAATTAGATGTGTAATTTGATGCACTGTTAATAAATTAAACATTCTGTTTGCACTTAGCACCTCATGTTACTAAGTGAGTAAGTAAGTAAGTAAGTAAGTAAGTAAGTAAGTAAGTAAGTAAGTAAGTAAGTAAGTAAGTAAGTAAGTAAGTAAGTAAGTAAGTAAGTAAGTAAGTAATTAAGTAAGTAAGTAAGTAAGTAAGTAAGTAAGTAAGAAAGTAAGTTTTAAGATAAAAATTCAAATTAAAAATTTACCACTGCGCTCGCGCATAAGCTGTTGGACGTGTTGTAGTTTGTCAAATAACACATCTGAACTGAGAGGTACTACACCTGTTTTTGTGCAATGCGTTTCCGAAATGCAGACGCTAGTGCCCGTTTAACTAGCGAATGGTGAAATGCATGTAAATAGCATGTTTCCTTTCAATATTTAAAAGAGTAGACTGTTTTGATCTTTTAACATTGGGTTCGGTGTTGCTGTAACTTTCGAACCTGCCTACGCCCCTGATTAGCACCCAACTACAAGCTTTAATTTCGGAACCTGGCTACGCCCCTCCTGCAGCGTCCATCTACAACAAGCTGTAACTTTGGAACCTGGCTACGCCCCTGATCTGGCTACGCCCCTGATTAGCACCCAACTACAGGCTGTCTCACTGAATATAATGCACATACAATTCACGCATTACACAAATGAACATGCACAATGCAAAGTACCTAGGAGCCGGGAGATACTAATGAATGAAACGTACTCTCTGTAATTAGTAAGCTGGTTGCAAGGTAACGTGTGGCTATTGGAAGCTCTACTGCTGGTAATTTAGGAGTGTGAAATGACTATCTGTCACATTGTGACATGGACAATTTGAGTTAATGATTATCAGTGTTACACATCATGTTAATTACGTGTTCTGTTGGACGTTTATTAGGTGATAATGAAAACGTAATAAAATACACAACAAATGTCACACAAAACCAGGGTTGCCAGGCGTCAATCACAGCGCATGACCAAAATAAATCCTCGGCGTGGTCAGTGTGAAACGGCGGTGGCCAAATTTTCACACTGACCACAACAAATGGAAACGACGGTGGCCAATTGCAAATGGAAACAACGGTGGCCAAATTTTCACACTGACCACAACAAATGGAAACGACGGTGGCCAAATTTTCACACTGACCACAACAAATGGAAACGACGGTGGGCAAATTTTCACACTGACCACAACAAATGGAAACGACGGTGGCCAAATCTTCACACTGACCACAACAAATGGAAACGACGGTGGCCAAATTTTCACACTGACCACAACAAATGGAAACGACGGTGGCCAAATTTTTACACTGACCACAACAAATGGAAACGACGGTGGCCAAATCTTCACACTGACCACAACAAATGGAAACGACGATGGCCAAATCTTCACACTGACCACAACAAATGGAAACGACGGTGGCCAAATTTTCACACTGACCACAACAAATGGAAACGACGGTGGCCAAATTTTCACACTGACCACAACAAATGGAAACGACGGTGGCCAAATCTTCACACTGACCACAACAAATGGAAACGACGGTGGCCAAATCTTCACACTGACCACAACAAATGGAAACGACGATGGCCAAATCTTCACACTGACCACAACAAATGGAAACAACGGTGGCCAAATTTTCACACTGACCACAACAAATGGAAACGACGGTGGCCAAATTTTCACACTGACCACAACAAATGGAAACGACGGTGGCCAAATTTTCACACTGACCACAACAAATGGAAACGATGGTGGCCAAATTTTCACACTGACCACAACAAATGGAAACAACGGTGGCCAAATTTTCACACTGACCACAACAAATGGAAACGACGGTGGCCAAATCTTCACACTGACCACAACAAATGGAAACGACGGTGGCCAAATCTTCACACTGACCACAACAAATGGAAACGACGGTGGCCAAATCTTCACACTGACCACAACAAATGGAAACGACGGTGGCTAAATCTTCACACTGACCACAACATATAGATGTGTGTGTGAATGTATGACAGACCCCGTCAAGAGAGGGTCTGTAACCCCGGGACCCGGACCACTGGGCCTGAAGCGAAACGAAAAAGATCTATGCTTATTTTCACCGTTTAAATTTTCATTTTATGTAAAAAGTTTCCATTGATTCGTAGGCATAACAGCAGGTCTGAGTTCTTAGTCTGCGTGAGCACAGCGGTAAATTTGAAATTTAAATTTTCATCTTAAAATTTGCCTAGTTTTAGTACAACGCGCTGAATATCTTAAAGTAGCACTGTACTTCAATTTTGGTTTGCGCATACATGGTGTAACACGCTCAATGTTTTTGATGTTGAAAATTATGTTAGTTTGTGACGTCATCAATAGTTGCGCCCGCTCGCCGTTAATTAAAATTTTAATTTATTATTTAGCTATCAGAAATGTTTTTGCAGTACTAATTGTGTTAAACTGTGTAATTTTTATTGGACTTGAAAACGGGATAGTGAAAAATCATCCTGTCTTCCTTCCCGTCAAAATTAATGTTTTGTTTTGTACAGATTTTGTTTTTGTCGATTTGTAAGTCTAAAACAGCTGCGAGATTTATGAAATGTGAGGATTAGACTCAATTAAAGTCTATTAAAAGAAGATCATAATAATTAAGAACTTTGATTTTAGTGATGTGACTTTACGTTTAAGGGAGAAGGCAATAAATAAAGGGAGGTAGAGAAAAGAATACGGCTTAATACGTACAGAAAGAGTAAGAAACGGGGGGAGATTGAAGGTGAGAGAGAAAGGGGAGAAAGAGAGAGCGAGACAGAGCAAAAGATAGAGAGAAGAAAGGAGAGGGAGTGAAAAAGACATAGAGAAGGGAGAGAAAGGAGAGAGATCGAAAGAGAGAGAGAGAGAGAGAGAGAGAGAGAGAGAGCAAAAGATAAATAGAAGGAAAGAGATGGAGTGAGAGAGACAGTGCGATAGAGAGGGGAGAGAAAGATGATAGATAGAAAAATATAGAAATAGAGACAGAGACAGAGCAAAAGATATAGAGAAGGAAGGAGAGGGAGTGAGAGAAAGAAAGAGAGAGAGAACAAGAGAGAGAGAGAGAGAGAGAGAGAGAGAGAGAGAGAGAGAGAGAGAGAGAGAGAGAGAGAGAGAGAAGAGAGAGTAGGAGATATTTTTTATCTAATTTGCTATTTAATTGCATAACTAATTTTATACATAATTTAGTAGATTTACACCATGGTGTTGTAGTAATTTATAACTAATTAACGATTTAACTAACTAATTTTTAAACTAATTAAAGAATCAACTTTACTTTATTAGACCCAAATCATGAACAATTCTAGACACACAACGACAATATCTTATTAACTCTTTATAACGCGTCTACAGTTAGCAAAATTCGGTTGACCACTGAACCTGACTGACCATGTGATTAGGCCTGAAATCGCCACATGGCGGCCAAAGCAGACGACAAGAGGAGGAAAATGAGTCACATTTCCAGCACAAAATGTAACAATTCAAAATATTTAATTAAAAAATACGACTAGTTCATTGGTTAATACTTAATTGAAATATACAAACCATATAGAAGAGATACTACCGCAGAAATGAGCCTCAACGTACGTAAGCTTATAAGTCCATACAAATGTTGTACAATGTTGCTACTGTTGCACAATGTTGCTACTTAAGTCAGAAATCCGATACACGTGGTATTAGTAAGAATTAGCGTAGCATTTACAGTTAATACGGCAGTAAACATAGCTGATCCCAGCATCAGTTGTTTATTAGTGAAGTACTTGATTGAAAAGACAGTCTACAAAATCACTGAGAATACAATTTGTACGTACAATCAATTAGCAAAACGTTTAGTGGACTTCATGTAGTTCCGCAACAATTTGTAGAGAATGACACTGGATGGATGACCTGATCTCTGATCTGAGTCCATGAAAAATCTCGAAAATAGGAGAGAATATTAATATATATATATATGTGTGTGTGTGTGTGCTATATATAATATATATATATATTGTCTCCTATTTTCGAGATAGTGTATAACATATATACTCTATATATATGGATAGATAGATAGAAAAAGATAGAAAGAGAGACAGAGACAGAGCAAAAGATAGAGAGAAGGAACCAGAGGGAGTGAGAGAGAAAAGAGAGAGAGAGAACAAGAGAGGTGGAGAGAGAGAGAACAAGCGAGAGAGGGGGAAAGAAAGAGAAAAAGAGTGAGAGAACAGAATAGGAGCTATTTTTATCTAATTTGCTATTTAATTGCACAGCTAATCTTATACATAATTTAGGAGATTTACACTATAACGTTGTAATAATTTATAATTAACTAATTATGTGTATATATAACTATCTATCTATCTATCTGTCTGTCTGTCTGTCTGTCTGTCTGTCTGTCTGTCTGTCTGTCTGTCTGTCTGTCTGTCTGTCTGTCTGTCTGTCTGTCTGTCTGTCTGTCTGTCTGTCTGTCTGTCTGTCTGTCTGTCTGTCTGTCTATCTATCTATCTATCTATCTATCTATCTATCTATCTATCTATCTATCTATCTACTCCATAT
>JAQGDQ010000630.1:105000-123231 GCA_030141605.1 Tubiluchus corallicola | reverse complement strand
ATTTAATGATTTCTATGATGAATAAAGTTATTCATTACCAAAAAACTTTTTTCCAGAATTTTTGCCTAAAAATTGAAGGGGTCTCTTATACACAAGGGTCTCTTATACATGGGAAAATACGGTACATTAGAAACAGTGTGTGTTGCATAGTAATTAACCAGAAATAGTTTGAGCTGCTTCCCACTGTTGTTTGTGCAAGACAAATTGTGCAATAGAATTTTTTATTGCACATCTTCCATTATACAAAATTATGTCTTTTGTACTCGTTAACAGCCCAGTTGAGTATTGATTTTTCGATAGATTTGAATGTAATTACTTCTTGGTTAAGTTATTACTTTATAACTGTTCTCCCAAACAAGAAGTTTAAATTCCCCAGTTCCTGGCGTTCAGAAGGCCTGAGTTCGAATCTGGTTAGGAACATGTCTGGTTTTCCTTCTTTTATTTTAATGAGTCCCAAATGCAAGTCATGCATTAATGCCATGTAAAAGTTGTTTAAGTAAAGCCTGTTTTTTTTTTTTCGTTCAACGCAATAACGTTAAAGAGTCCGCTTGTCATTCGCGCTATAGTTTTCGGAAAAGTTTTCAATATAAATTATATATTAACGATTTTGTGTGTTTAACTTACCGTGGTTTTGCATTTATATTGTCGCATTGGAGTAACCATACTTTTGACCAAATGACTGAACTATGGCAGCCGTTTGCTGCTAAGCCAAACTTTTATATGTTGTAGGTATAATAAAACGTTATAAACTGAACTGGACTGTACTTATGTAATGCAACAACAAGTACTGTCAACACTGTAGAAGATATTGGCATTATTAATTTTATCAGAATTAAACGCTATGTGGTGCCACCTGCTTGAAATTATTAAAATTAAACTAAAAAAGCACATCAGGTGGGCGTGAAATGTTTGGAAAATATCCAGGAAATGCTGTAAAACTGTAATAAAGTCAGTCGGAAGTCAGAATTTTTCTCAATATAGAGCAAGATCCGGTTTGATTTTAGCAAATGTTCCGTTTCAGGATCTGGTGCAAAGAATTAACGAAAACTTTGGCAAACTGTTTAGTTCGCTCAAGTGCGCCGGTCAAGTCGAACTGAACTGGGACGACAATCCGGTAAGTTGCAGGAGAGTGTTCGGAACGTTTTCCGTCTTCTCGGATAGAATTTCATTTCACTTTCGAATGTTTTTTGTTTATCTTAATTCGGGTACGTCTTTGTTTTTTCACTCTTTAAGGCTCACTCAAAGTCGTAATTACATATTATGTTTTCCTTTCTCAACTTTCAGGTTTATTGCTCTTATACCATTGCTATTATTCATCCTTATTTACATTAAGTTATCTACAGAAGCATGCATAACTGTAATCATTTTTTCATTTAAGTAAGGCGAGTGTGTTAATGACCATATGGTCGTACACTCACCTCGCACTACTCAAATTATTACATCATTTACTTCATCCTTATTTACATTAAGTTATCTACAGAAGCATGCATAACTGTAATCATTTTTTCATTTAAGTAAGGTGAGTGTGTTAATGACCGTATGGTCGTACGCTCACCTCGCACTACTCAAATTATTACATCATTTACTTCATCCTTATTTACATTAAGTTATCTACAGAAGCATGCATAACTACAATCATTTTTTCATTTAAGTAAGGTGAGTGTGTTAATGACCGTATGGTCGTACGCTCACCTCGCACTACTCAAATTATTACATCATTTACTTCATCCTTATTTACATTAAGTTATCTACAGAAGCATGCATAACTATAATCATTTTTTTATTTAAGTAAGGTGAGTGTGTTAATGACCGTATGGTCGTACGCTCACCTCGCACTACTCAAATTATTACATCATTTACTTCATCCTTATTTACATTAAGTTATCTACAGAAGCATGCATAACTACAATCATTTTTTCATTTAAGTAAGGTGAGTGTGTTAATGACCGTATGGTCGTACACTCACCTCGCACTACTCAAATTATTACATCATTTACTTCATCCTTATTTACATTAAGTTATCTACAGATGCATGCATAACTATAATCATTTTTTCATTTAAGTAAGGTGAGTGTGTTAATGACCGTATGGTCGTACACTCACCTCGCACTACTCAAATTATTACATCATTTACTTCATCCTTATTTACATTAAGTTATCTACAGATGCATGCATAACTATAATCATTTTTTCATTTAAGTAAGGTGAGTGTGTTGCAATTTATCATTCCCATCCCTGCTTTTCCTTTTTTGTTTAGGATGATTACGAGAAGTATGGTATACAGATAAAGGTCAAATTCAGAGCCAACGAACCGTTGAAGGTTTTGACGCCGTATCATCAAAGTGGCGGTGAGCGCAGCGTTTCCACGATCTTGTACATGATGGCGCTGCAGGAGCTGACCAAAGTCCCATTCAGATGCGTAGATGAGATTAACCAAGTAAGGTTCCGAATGCTTATATTTGGTCTTCTGTTCTTCGATAGCAAATGTGGTTTAGCTACTTCTACGTAAATTTTTAGCTACCTTTAGCTTTAGTTAGCTACTTCTATGTAAATTTTTAACTACTTTTAGCTTTAGTTTAGGTATTTCTACGTAAATTTTTAGCTACTTTTAGCTTTAGTTTAGCTACTTCCACGTAAATTTTTAGCTACTTTTAGCTTTAGTTTAGCTACTTCCACATATATTTTTAGCCACTTTTAGCTTTAGTTTAGCTATTTCTACGTAAATTTTTAGCTTCTTTTAGCTTTAGTTTAGCTACATCTACGTAAATTTTTAGCTACTTTTAGCTTTAGTTTAGCTACTTTTACGTAAATTTTTAGCTACTTTTAGCTTTAGTTTAGCTACTTCCACATAAATTTTTAGCTACTTTTAGCTTTAGTTTAGCTACTTCTACGTAAATTTTTAGCTACTTTTAGCTTTAGTTTAGCTACTTTTACGTAAATTTTTAGCTACTTTTAGCTTTAGTTAGCTACTTTTACGTAAATTTTTAGCTACTTTTAGCTTTAGCTTAGTAATACGTACTTAAGTGCATTCCTCTTACGCGAAACCGAACTATTGGATGTTTAAGTTCCACACTTTTAATACCCTTTAGTTTGCTTACCTTACTAATAGGCGGCGTCGCTGTCGTTCACTTTGCTTTATATCTTATTTTACGAAGTGTTTGTAATTTGTCTAATTTAGTACTATATTGTCTAGTTTTTGATTTGATTAGGATAAATTTTGCAAAGAAATTTAACCTGTTTACCGTATTTTCCCGTGTATAAGAGACCCCTTCAATTTTTAGGCAAAAATTCTGGAAAAAAGTTTTTTCAGACGGACATTTTTAGAGGGTAGAGTACAACTTTTTTCAACTCAGTGCGGTACTGAAAACAAAATAAAACCAGTTAATGTGTTGTAGAAAAAGAGTACTGGTATATATTAAAGTGCGTACCTGCAAACCTGTAACAGGGAAAGAGAAAACGAGGAGATAATGCCTGTGTCACGATGCTTGTATTGCTTACAACCGCTTCATAGTCGAACGCGACACGCAAAACAGTTGTAGAGCACTTATTTCTTTAAAATCATTAGTGTCACAATTTATGCATCTTATTGAAAAGACTTACTCCCATGTATAAGAGACCCCCTATTTTTAAAGTGAAAATTCTGACCAAAAAAGGGTCTCTTATACACGGGAAAATACGGTATATTGTCTAGTTTTTGATTTGATTAGGATAAATTTTGCAAAGAAATTTAACCTGTTTAATTTAGTACTTTTATCTAACTTTTGCTTTCAGCCCGTATATAATCTTGCAAAGTTTTTTGTGAACTATCAGTTTTAGCACTTTTGTCGGTTTTTTGTTTCGTTTAATTTTAAGGTATTCTGTTCTAGTTTATATTTTAATTAACGCTAACATGCCACGGACCATTACGGAAATGTTGTGTATACGATTTAAGGTGCTTCACGCGAATTCTATTCTATTCTATTTTATTCGGTTTAGACCAGACGGCTTAGTCTAGTGGTAACGCGTCGTCTTTCCTTCTGGGAGGTCGTGAGTTCGAACCAGCGGCCGGGTCATACCAAAGACTTTAAAAATGGTACCTGCTGTTGCCCTGCCTGACGCGTGGTATTTAGGGTAAAAGTGGGGTAATAATAGTCTCTGTTATGTAGTTGTAGGTTGTTATTTACAGTCGGCGATAATAGCTCTTTGAGCTAATGTTAATTGTGGACCCAAAAGCCGACTTTAAATAAAGGTTATTATTATTATTATTATTATTTATATTATTATTATTATTATTATTATTATTATTATTATTATTATTATTATTATTATTATTATTATTATTATTACTACTACTATTATTATTATTATTATTATTATTATTATTATTATTATTATTATTATTATTATTATTATTATTCTACAAGTACAAAGACTTATTATTTTGTTTGTGTTGAGTGAATCTTTACCTAGGACGTACAGCAATTTTGCCAAAAATGCAATCAGAAAAATCAGCATCAATATTTGACGCAGCAGCGGCGTTACTCATGACACAGATTGCTCGACAAATTTTGTCTGAGATGGTTTCACGTCCCGAAAATGCGCTGCAGACAGATTTTTAATCGGGCACGACTAGCATCAGCTGCTTGTATCATTTTCATTTTTTCAGGGAATGGATTCGAAAAACGAACGAAAAATTTTTGAACTCATTGTGAAGACCGCTTGCTTGCCTACCACCGCTCAGTACTTTTTACTTACTCCAAAGGTAGGTAATTTATAAAATGTTTGCTAATATACAGCTTTGTCTGCGGTGAGTAGTAGGCTTTGAATTTTATTAACTTACCGATTGAGGTATTGTCTAGTTATAACTGTTATATAGACCTGATTTTGATTTGAATTAATATTTTGTTTCAAACTTTACAAAGCTCATATACACATCACAAATTAATACAAATAATACAATAAATTATGGCACACAACAATTAACAATAACAATAACGATATAACAAACTACGTCAATGATGTCTAATTACGGAAGAAAAATTTACGTCACTGTTTAAAATTCTCTTGCATATAAAATTTTTACTCTTATTCAGCTTGACGTGCGTGTAAACTGTATTTCACATTTGCTGTGAATCACATCAAAATAAACAAGATTAAGTCTAGCAAAATCTGGCGAGAGAGAGAGAGAGAGAGAGAGAGAGAGAGAGAGAGAGAGAGAGAGAGAGAGAGAGAGAGGGAGGGAGGGAGGGAGGGGGAGGGGCATCGTTGCGGCATATGTTTAATGAAAAATTTCGCTAGCTTGCACAAGTTACTACAGAACAGCATAGTGACAACATAACTGGGTCAATGCCCACACTTTTAAAGTTTCCAGCTAGATGGAGCCACACTAACCTTAATCGAGGACTTACTGCTTATTTCTTTCAGCTATTGCCGGATTTAGAGTACACCGACAACATGACCGTACTCAGCATCTGCAACGGTCCCTACGGTTGCCTGCAAGCCGAGTGGAAACTGGGCAGGTTTTTGCGTCGCCGTTCTCGCCTGGAGCTGGTGGATCAGCAGCAGGACGAGTGAAAGCCGAGCCCTTCTCTGAAGTTGTGAAAGTACCTTTATCATCCTGTGCACTTAGTAGTTTACATTAAAATGTTTTGTATGTACTACTTTTATACTATGATTCCAATTCCTTGTGATATGAATTTATTGTCGAATACGCAAATGTGAATTTAGTCATTATTTTAATTTTGATGAGTGAAGTAATAGTAGACTACTTAATTATATTTTAGGGATTTAGTGAGAATAAAAATTGGTTTTTCTAGTATAGAATAGTTCATACTTAACCGTGTTTACCTATTCAAATTGTATAGTTAATTTAAAAGACTCAACTAGAATGCTCTGCTATGATTGGTAGGCTGTCTTGTACTATTACATGAACTATTATTTAGTATGAAATCAGAAAAATAGCTTAGGCAGACCAGATACATGTAATAGTTCATACTGGCCGTATTTGCACTGAAAGCTATTCAAATTGTATAGTTAATTTAAGACTTGATTAGAATGCTTCGCTATGATTGGTAGGCTGTCTCGTACTATTACATTAACTAGTATTTAATATGAAAGCAGAAAGATAGCTTAGGCGGATCAGTGACATGGAATGGCTTTCAGTGTGAATATGCTAAGCCCGCTCACCATTATGGGACCTTTAGCCAAAAACTAAAGTTTATTCCGAATGGGTAAAGATACAGGGCCCGCTCAGCATTATGGGACCTTTAGCCAAAAACTAAAGTTTATTCAGAAAGGGTAACATTACAGGGCCTGCTCACTATATATGACTCTCGGCCAAAAACTAAAGTTAATTCAGAATGCGTAAAGATACGGGCCTGCTCACCGTACATGACTCTCGGCCAAAAACTAAAGTTAATTCAGAATGTTCAAAGATACAGGGCCTGCTCACTATATATGACTTTCGGCCAAAAACTAAAGTTTATTCAGAATGGGTAAAGATACAGGGCCTACTCACTATATATGACTTTCGGCCAAAAACTAAAGTTTATTCCAAATGCGTAAAGATACAGGGCCTGCTCACTATATATGACTTTCGGCCAAAAACTAAAGTTTATTCAGAATGGGTAAAGATACAGGGCCTACTCACTATATATGACTTTCGGCCAAAAACTAAAGTTTATTCAGAATGGGTAAAGATACAGGGCCTGCTCACTATATATGACTTTCGGCCAAAAACTAAAGTTTATTCAGAATGGGCAAAGATACAGGGCCTGCTCACTATATATGACTTTCGGCCAAAAACTAAAGTTTATTCAGAATGGGCAAAGATACAGGGCCTGCTCACTATATATGACGTTTGGCCAAAAACTAAAGTTTATTCAGAAAGGGTAAAGATACAGGGCCTGCTCGCTATATATGACTTTCGGCCAAAAACTAAAGTTTATTCAGAATGCGTAAAGATACAGGGCCTGCTCACTATATATGACTTTCGGCCAAAAACTAAAGTTTATTCAGAATGGGTAAAGATACAGGGCCTGCTCACTATATATGACTTTCGGCCAAAAACTAAAGTTTATTCAGAATGGGTAAAGATACAGGGCCTGCTCACTATATATGACTTTCGGCCAAAAACTAAAGTTTATTCAGAATGCGTAAAGATACAGGGCCTGCTCACTATATATGACTTTCGGCCAAAAACTAAAGTTTATTCAGAATGGGTAAAGATACAGGGCCTGCTCACTATTTATGACTTTCGGCCAAAAACTAAAGTTTATTCAGAATGGGTAAAGATACAGGGCCTGCTCACTATATATGACTCTCGGCCAAAAACTAAAGTTTATTCAGAATGCGTAAAGATACAGGGCCTGCTCACTATATATGACTTTCGGCCAAAAACTAAAGTTTATTCAGAATGGGCAAAGATACGGGGCCTGCTCACTATATATGACTTTCAGCCAAAAACTAAAGTTTTGTTAGAATGGCTAAAGAAAATATCAAGTCACTAAATTAGAGGTGAATGTGTACTTCTGTACACAAGTGACGGAAGGTTTTTATCATACTGTGACTAACATAACACAAAAATAGATACAAATATAGTGACTCAAGAGGTATCAGACGTGTGTGCGTGAATATGTTCGTTGTGAAATGTGGCAGGTGGTTAGCACAAATTTTCATTCCAGTTCTCGTTGAGGTTTGATATACTTTTGTTAAATGTTTTCTGATGCCTGATCTTAATGTTTCCGCATTTGGCTTGTTGTTTCAACAAAACCTTGCGTCAGAACATTCCAATGTTTTCTGCTCTATGATGTGTTGACTAACCACAATTTTTTGTTTTAAGAACGACAGAGCAGAGAAGTGCCTACAGGTCAAAAGATTTCTGCTGTTGCCAGATAGCTTTGCTAATAAATGTGTTGCATAATTTAATACAGAAAAAATTCTGTAAGACTTTCTGTTAGTTATGTGTAATTTATTGCAGTGATGCCTTTTAAAAGTCGTGTGATCGTTGCATGTGCCTTTATTGTGTCATACACATGTATTGTTGAAATTTAATGCTAATGTTACTTGTAAGAATTACTATTAAGTATTTTTATTTGTAGTTTTTGCCATTTTTATCGTCTTTGCATTTTGTACTCATCGTTTACTGTTGTGTGGCGCTAACAAAACCGAGAAAGTTGCACAAAACACGACAAGGATTTTGTCAGAGTACGAGGTACTTTCATTTTTAGCACATTGTTTGCATTAAACTTTTATATCGGCTGCTAATGTATGTAATACATATCTCCAGTTAAAAGTTGGTCCGTTACTCGAACGAAAGTTACTTTTTTTGAATATGTATAGCAAGATTATTAATAATTTGTTACTGCTGGAAAGCAGAGCTTATGTGAAGCAGGAATGGGGAAAATGAAACTGCACGTTAACTCTGTGTAATTTGAAAATAATTAATATTAGGCTCAGTTCACACAATTTTTTTAAACTGTATTCTTTGGCAGTTTCTTCTTTTTCTAGCTGCACAGTTCACTGTTGTGCTTTAGTAAGTAAGGAAACAATTTATTACAATGAAATTTACGTGGTTTCACATACTGCAATAACTTATAGAAACAACGAGGAGATTCACACAAATGATTCAGTCAGTTGTACAGGGACATTTACAAAATTATTTAAGTGATAATACTGCAGTTATTAATTTTAGTGTTTTGCCTATTCTGTTAAATAGTTAAAAATATTCATTGTATTTGTTTGACAGACAAGAGTGTCATAAATTTTTCTTCTTGACGTCTTTGCACAATGGTCAATAACTAGTGGTGATGGCTTAGTTATCTTTTATCTAAAAATTGATTTGGTCTGTATCTCGATTCTAAATCGGTAGTATCTTTGTAATATAATTGTGTTTTTACTGTAGAAAGTTAATCACTGTAAAAATAAATTTTACTGCAAGAGATTGACCTGTTGGAGTATTTATTGTTTGATTTTGTTGAGCTATAAGCAGCTGCACAGTCGATACAAGTAATGACATCAATTTAAACTTTTTATTGTCAAAAATGCACTATTTTTCGAAGTCAGAAGTCAGAAGGCGAAATGATTAAACGTGAAAATCTGGAGTGCGTCCCTCTCAGCAGCCTGCTTCGCCTTATATAGGTGCCAGGGAACATTCTAGACGCTTCCTTTTAGAATGATAGTCTATGGAAGATTGATTGTACAACAGGTTGTACAAATTGGGTTTGGTTATCAAAAAAAATGACAGTGTCACTACGCGATTGACAGTGCCACTGCAAAACACAGCTGTTATTTGCCATAA
Source organism: Tubiluchus corallicola (assembly GCA_030141605.1). Taxonomy (NCBI): domain Eukaryota; kingdom Metazoa; phylum Priapulida; class Priapulimorpha; order Priapulimorphida; family Tubiluchidae; genus Tubiluchus; species Tubiluchus corallicola. Next base: position 113,954 of record JAQGDQ010000630.1, on the reverse strand, counting down.
CTTAGCATGTGGCGAGGGTAGGCAAGGACACATCGATATGTTGGCTTTGTGATCACTTTGTAGAAAAAGAATAAAACACTATACTACATATCTGCACAAAACTGAAAAGCGTTTATTAGACTACATACACATCTGTAGAATGACTGCTACACTGAACACTGAGAGTTAGACAGTAGCACGACTGCTGTACTGCACTGAGAGTGAGACAGTAAGTAACATGAGTAGCACGACTTCTGCACTGCATTGAGAGTGAGTCAGTGACTAGAAAGTAAATCCAGTCAGTATATATAGGTATAGGTGATTATGCAAACTTGGCTTCACAAAAACCATTACTGTAAAATAGGGAGAGATCCAGTGAATATGCATATTCACTGGACCGTACAATTATACTAGGGATGAGCTTAACTAGTAAAATGTAAAAGGATTAGTTAATAGATGGCAGCACCTAAAAATATACAGTTACTATTTCCACAGGCTTTGTATTTAGCTTTCGACACTGCTACCTAACAAAAGTTGCGCACTATAAAACTCGAATTCATTGCATTCTTGCATAAGATTGTTCTTGATAGGAAGGATGCATGGTGTTAGATCTGGATGAAGCCTGTTCTAAACCTACTGGTGTAATTTCTGGTATTCCACAGGGAATAGCATTGTGAGTTGAGATCCCTGTTAAGCATTCAAATTCATTTTTTGATCCGGCTGCTAAAGTGTCATGTTCATCAAGGTTTTTTGCTGATAAGCGTGTGTTATGTATTACGATGATTGCGTTATGTAACACGTTTTTCGGATGCTCATTCTAATTGCTATAAAGCATCAGTATGTTCTAGATGGTAAATCATTAAATTCACATCAGTATGTTCTAGACAGTAAATCATTAAATTCACATCAGTACAAGATTTAGTGCCATATCAGTGCAAAGAATTTTTTATTATTCATTTTCAAGTACAGTCATACAGTAAAAAAATTATCTTCACATACAACATAAGAGTGCTATAATTCAGTGAAGTGAGCTAGATAAAATTTCATTGCTAAAAGTTGAAAAGTGGTAAAATTATTATTTATCTGCACTACCTTAAACGAGTTTTATCAAAAAATAAATAAATAAAAACGGATGATCGAATTACTAATTTACTACAATGTATTATTTATTTCATTCACAGTGACTGTCGTCTGTTTAGCGTTCTGCACGTTAGCGTTTTCCCAAAGTTTACCGAAGATTATGCATATTGCTCTAGCCACGTGTGTCATGAAATATTTGAACAGTAAATACGGGCCAAGGTCAAAGTTGCTGCTTATAATTATTCCAGGTGCCCGTTGAAACTTACTTCCGATTTTTTTTTGTGCAGTTTTCTTTGAATCTGCAAAAATCTGGCAAAATGGCGCGTGTATTTGGCGTTGATGACGAAGTATTTGCTGACTTTGCATTCTACAGCACTGCTGCTGTTTTTAAGATGATGTTAATGTCACCAATGACGAGCATTACAAGGCGAAAGAAAAAGGTGTGTAGCTGAATATGCTCCACGTCTTTGAAGAGCTTCTACAGCTTTCTTCGAAGTTTGATTGTGAAAATAATTGGAATTGTCAAAAATACAAATGTAATCATGTTGTGTGTAAACAAGTACAGCTGTGTGATGCATGTATGGGTGAGTTAAATTGCCATGTGTGTATATGCGGCAGAGGTGACTGCCTGAACATTTGCTGATCAACGGAACTGACTTGTATAATAATAATCTTTATTTTAAAGTCGGCTTTTTGGATTAGTAATTACCATTAGCTCAAAGAGCTATTACCGCCGACTGTAAATAACAAACTACAATTGCATAACAGAGAGTATTATTACCCCACTTTTACCGTTAATACCATGTGCCAGGAAGGGCTATTGTAGGTACCATTTTTAAAGTCTTAAAGGTATGACCTGGCTGCTGTATAGAACTCAGAACTGTAACGAGCTCCCAGACAGGCTACTTGCCACATCCACTTCTTTTTGTGATACGTGAGAAAACTTGTACAAGTTTGAAAACTGTTTTAAGACATTTTGCAGCGATTGATGATAATCGTGGAAAGGTCAAAGGTTAAATGTACTAGGAAGGTATTTGTGTACACTTAACAATGCCTCTCAGTCCAACTACCCAAGCTGTTGTAATAGTAACAGTTTTACCAACTAGCCGGAACCTTACCTAGTTCATTGTTTCCTGTTCCCAAGCAAGATCCTGCTAGTGAATTACTCTATCCATATGCTAGTGGATAATTAAGTAAAGACCATGTAAAACAACAGATGTTACTGAACTGATGCGACAGACTGCTTTGCTTTACACACATAACGCAAAGTGCAGAACTGTGCTTGCGCACAACGAAACTGTGAAAAGGCTTATTGCTTGTAACATGTTACAAGGCAAATAATTAGTTACAAGGCACAGTTTCGTTGTGCGCAAGCACAGTTCTGCAGGGGAAAGGTTAAGTGTACCACAGCAACGCGTCTTAACTACAGCCTTCGCATTATATGTATGTAAAGCAAAGCCGTCTGTTATTCAAAGTGAAATATTTTTTGGACTCCTCTGATAATTGTTTCTGCTTTCATACTGTTAACTAATATGCCACGTACGGATTTATTTGAACTTTGCAGGCATGGTCAAACCCCGAGGACATCACGTCACGTGGATACAGTCTTTCAGAGGTCAAACCAATAACTAATGACCCTGATGTTGAACGAGTACGCAGGTAAATCCAGTTAACATGTGCCTGTGTTCTCTTATTAAAAATCTTATTAAACCCTGATAGGCTGTAAGAAAAAAGAGAATAAAGGGATGCTAAAAAATTTTTAGCATCAGCGAGAAGAAGAAAAAGAAATATTTAGCACCAAAGAGAAGAAGAAAAAGAAATATTTAGCACCAAAGAGAAGAAGAAAAAGAAATATTTAGCACCAAAGAGAAGAGGAAAAAGAAAGCCCCATATGAGGTGGATCTGGCAGTGAGACAGACGCTTGGTGCACAAAGAGAACATGCTGCTGGCCAATCGCTTGGCCACCTTTCTTACACCATTACGTGACTCATATTCAATTAGGGAGTCTTACCTAGGAAGGCTACCTGAGAGTTCTCTTTGAGTGAAATATGGCTCAACATGAGTGGGTTTCGAACTCAGAACTTCTGAATCAGCAGCTAAGCACCGTACTCTGCTATACCACCTACAGAGTACAATTCAGTGCAATTTGTTTTTGTGTGGGCCACTTTTGATAATTTAATAATATTGTACTCAGTTTACTAAAATAGTCTTGGTTTTAGGCACAACATGTTCATTTCCCTTCCATTTTAGTCTGCTTTATCAAATTCCCAAAGAGGGCTCGTCTAATAATATACATGTTTAACGATTATCAGATGGCAGCACTGATGAGTAAAAAAGATGCCTTCTTCTTTGCTGTATCAGTTAGCCAGTACAATAATTGACTCTATAATTTTTTCATTTGTAAAATGAACTAATCTGTATAAATGAACATTAATTAGCATTAATGGAAAGATTTTGAACTTTGTCATTTAAGGAACACGCGATGATTTTTGGACAAATACTGTTCCATTTCAATATTTAAAGAGTATATTGTTTTGACCTACAGTTTAAGATTGTGTCCGGTTTTGCTTTGATTTTTTAAAATGTTTTTAGGGTTCACCAGAATGACCTTGAAAACATCGTTCCATTCGTGCTGATAGGATTGTTTTACGTGACGACTGAGCCGTCGCCGGTGGTTGCAAAGTGGCACTTTCGAGTTTTCCTCTTGTCTCGTGTCCTTCACACTATCGTGTACAAACACGGCATTCCACAACCGGCCCGTGGTCTATGTTACTCTGCTGGGGCGCTGGCAACGTTATCTATGGCTTTCCACGTCTTCCGTCATTACAAGCCCTGGTAATTGTAGAACAGCGCTAGAACCTCCGACATTCCAGATGTCACAGAGTTGTTGATCATTATATGTTGTTAGTTATAAATCATACTTTATCATAGTTCTTTAGCGCAACTGAATATTTATGATGATTATCTTGCATCTTTTGTTAATTGGTTTCTTTATCATTCGCTCTAATCAAGAAAAATTGATTGCTTTAAATTGTTAATTGTAAGCTTGCATAGCAAAATCGTCAATAATTAGGCTTTTCCAGTTATTCACATATCCTGAATCTCCATTTCACGAGGATCATTTTGATGCCAAGTTCATCACTCTGCGTTATTTCTAAGCTGAGATAATCCACGTTGAAGTTGAGGTGCAGGCTGCACAGTGAAAAACATAATCTTGAGAAAATCACTGTTAAAGTCAGCCATTGTTCTAGTTATTCACATATCCTGAATCTCCATTTCACGAGGTTCATTTTGATACCAAGTTCATCACTCTGCGTTATTTCTTAGCCGAGATAATCCATCTCGAAGTTGAGGTGCCAGCTATGCGCTGACAAACGTTACCTTGAGAAAACTGCTGTTAAAATTAGCCATTGTTTTTTTCACATTTCAACAAAGCACTTACCAACCGCACAAATGTTGATTGCTATGGACTTTGCAAAAACACATTGAAGTTATGTTTAAATCCAGTAGATGGCTCTTCCTGACAAAGATTTGGGCTTGTCAACAGAAAAAACCCGAAGCAAAATGACTGCTTCCACAAGCTGTTATCGGAGTTTGAAAATAGGTGTTTTTTTGCAATTGCAGTACTAGTTTCTAGATAGAAAATTGGGTAAGGAGTTTTAAAATTCAATTTTTAGTACTTTTTGGACATTTTTTTGATAATTTGATGCTAGAATGTAAAAGTCCAATATATTTAGTAATTGTTTCTATAAAAAAAACAAAAAATTGACATTTGACCAAATTTTTTGGTGCATTCTACTTTGAAGAATCATGATGCAGTGTTAACTATGCCGACTTTTGGATGGTTTTGGTTTGCAAACACACATATGTCGTTAGTTATAACAGTTCTTTAGCGCAACTGAATATTTCTGATGAGTGATTTTGCACTTTTTGTTAATTGTATTCTTTATCATTCGCAAATTTTTATAATCAAGAAAATTTGATTGTTTTAAATTGTTAATTGTTAGTAACTAGAAGAGTGGAATCAGTACAGCACCATTAGATAGACTGTGTAAAATGAAATTGTTCTTGAAATTCTTTTTGAATATGGTCAATGTTAAGTTTTCGGCATGTTTTTATAGTAACTTTGTTTAATGCGTATTATTCTTGATATAATTTTATGGAATGCAGTTAAAAATTTTTGTTAAAAAATGTATAAGACAAAATTTAGACAATCATGTATAGGTATAAGCTGTTGTTGAATTTTTGATGAATATGATTTTTTCAAGTGCGAAATATCTGTGTTTCTATGTTTCGCTGTGTGTGTTACACCTATAGCCATACCGTTAGTGTAGATTTGTAAAACTGTGCTGCCATCTAACAGTAAACTTGGCTGTTTTCAATCATGAAAGAGTAAATCATTCAAGAAAGTTTTATTCATTTTATCTACATGATCTACGTGATTTTAGCTGTAACAGTTTACTGCAAAATTTACAGTAAATACGTCATACACCTGTATTAAATGCTGGAAAATATAAATGCATAATCAAAACAAGAACTCAACAATTATTATCTTTAATTGCTTGGGTTATAGTAAAACAAGAATACATATATTTGTAAGGCACTGTCATTGCAAAGTCTTCTTGACAGTTAAAATGTTTCACTGAGCGTTTCATGAGCTGATGTAAGCGCTAATATGGTGTAATTACAGTTAAGAAAAATTTATTCATAATGCACCATTAATTAATTAGGCCAAAAGAAAGTACACAGATTATTCACTCAATTTTGGAACTCGTTGTAATCAACTAGCTATCAAGAAAATTTTTCATAATTTACAATGAGAAGAGATAATAGATCACGTAAATACACGAATTACGAAAAGTTTCACTTTTTATGAAAGTAACAGCTAACGTTATAATAGCATAACGGTATTGTGAACATTAAATTAAATTGGCTATGGCAAGTTAAATGCCTGTAGTTGAGGTGCAGCCGTGTAGGCTCCAATCTCCTGTATCGGGACTTCTCGAATGACTGAGTACTGAACGCGGCCGCGGCTCATGATGCAAAAATCGCGTCTGAATTAAACTTATTATCATGGCTGCTTCCATAGCGTGCAATTTACCTTTGATTGAAAAGAGAAATAGTTGTTTTGCAAATTGATCATGTCTCGGTGTCAGTGCTCTCCGAAGACAACGTTAACTTATGTTACTATTGGCGGCTTTTTCATTCTTTCTGGGATTGAGTATGGTAATGTTAATTAATAGCGATAATATTGTGTAGGGCGAAACACCGCGTCAAAAGGCCATTGTCACTTCTTACTTAAACTTAAAGGAGTGTGGGGAACAATTATGGTTGCACGTTATTGGCTGGGACCGCATTCCATACATACTCCCTTTTCATTCGCACCAAACTTTTTTCTGATTCGCAAAAATTGTGTTCCATTAGGCATTACGCGAGTTGCACTCCGTTGCAGTAATCATCCTTGCATTTACCTAATTTCTTTGTAATACGCTGTAGATATAAATTATGCAAATTTTAGATTTATGCTAGCCATATCTGCCTGTTTGTTCGAAAGCTACCAGTGATAATTTCTGCACAATGGAAAATGTTAACATGTTATGCTATAGTTCGTATTTTTATGCAAAATCTGCATCTCTTTTCCTGAACTTTTATTCCAAGTTCACCAAGGCGCTAGAGAAATTTGCAATTCTGCCTCTGCTCACCTGACGTGATGGCCGTGATGGACAGCTGAAACATGTTTGTTTTTTTCTTGTAGTCTTGTGGCATGTTTGTTAAGCTGTTTGTTCACAAGTTTGTTTTTTTTAGTTCATTGTATCAACAGGCATGTTTTTTTTCAGCTGTGATATTTCCTACTTTGTGGCTTTACTTGAGTAACAACTTTGGTTCTGAAGAATGGGTTCTCGGGGTTGTCCTGTCAGCTTTCAGGTAAGTCTTCAGTTAGGTAAAATTTGTCTTTTACTTTTTTCCAAAGAGTTAATTGTAAATGTGATTTTGTGCCTAGAACAGGGGTGTGCAAATTATCTGACTAGCCGGGCCACATTAAACATTCCCGCAATTTCTGTGAGCCACGAGCAGTTTGGTCAAGGAGCCAAGTACAGAAAGGCCTAATAACGATTTTTTGCATCCGATTTGCGTACATCATTACTACTGCACTCAAGAAACTATTTTAGAAGTCATTAAAATTTATATTAAAAACCATATATTTCATCATGTCCGACAGTGACATTAAGTGGCAACGGTCTTGTAAGGGTTAATGCCATCCGATCTAGTTGAAAAAACTACCCGCACTATCTTTGCGATATTGGCGCAGACTTCAGCTGGATCGCGTGGGCCGCACTTTCATTACGGTGACAAACCTCTTCGCAGGCCGCAGAAGATCTCCAGGTGGGCCGCAAGTGGCCCGCGGGCCGCAGTTTGCACACCCCTGGCCTAGAATGTCTTTTATGGTTGCTGCTTAAATTATGAGTTGCACTCCTGGTTAGTGCTACATAATTTGGCCAAAATTTTGTTTGTGAAGTCATATATTTTGTGACGCACCACTCTGGAAATAAATTGCACAGGTTATAAAGATTGACAGAAGTTTGTGGCTTCATTTCGCGGTATGTGTAAGGCACATTGCCAAGTAATGCACTGTACTATTAATAATACGTATTACTATCCAACAGTAGCGACTCGTGTATAGGTACTGTGGTACTGCAGCACCCCCTGTTTTCACTCATTATCGGTAATATTCAATATAATAAGCCTTTTCTTTAGTTCTTTCTTTATACTTGTGCGGTACCGGAGCACGCGAGGGAAGGACAATTTGCTTCACAGCCCATACAACATGCGCGTATGTCTGAATTAACATGCTGTACACTATCATCTGCTGTTAGGTAGAAAAGTACTGTGTCTGTCACAGTACCATTTGCCACGTGCTTGCCATGTACCTTCGTATTCTTGGATTGTGAGCTTAAAACATAAATTATTTAATAACACACGCCTTTCACCCTCAAGAAATAAGCTTTGCGACTCTAAGTGAGCTACAACAGCCTAATTTTTCACAGTTGTCTCTCCTTGAGAAAGTTGCAGTTAAAAAAAGAGGCTGTTCAACAACCGGTCTTCAAATATAACTACAACATTAAAATTTATATTTTTGTTATGTTTTGCACAGTATTAAAACAATGGCTAAACATTTTCTGAAGCAGCACCCCACTGATTTTAGCTATGAGTTGCTATCCGTATTTATCAGCCTATTTAAGAACGTACAGGTTTACCAGCACCTGCTGTCACATTGGAAACTTCAATTCAATTCAATTTCAATTTATTTATCTCTTATAGTGTTACAATAAAACATCATTAATAAAAGAATTTCTAATAAGTTTTGAAAAATGGTTAAAATGTATGCATAGATTTAGAACTAGAGAAAGGATAGCGAAAAGACTATAAAGTCATCTAGTCTGCTATCCTTTACCGAATATAGATAAAAAGATCTTTTAGACACTGGTGGGCATTACTGTTATCAGTTTAATTTAGGAAACATTAGTAATTTTTAAAATTATGACATTTTCTATATAATCCAGAGTAAAGAATATACATTTAGTTTAATTAGCGGGCAACAAAATAAGGTCAATCTTGATTAAACTTATTATAGTGATGGAAAGCTACAAAATAGGCGGCGCTTTTCATTAGCTAATCACTACATTAATACGTATGCTAACTGTCCTATCATTATCGAGAGTTTTATGATTTTATAAACTCAAGGCCCAGCATCACGTTCTTCTGCATAGTGCCAGCAGCATCTTAAATAGTTGATTTATTTTGTCACACATGGTTGATTTTATGGGTTGTAATGCTTGTGGTTACGGCTTGCGTAGGGTTACCATATTGTCTGAGTTGAAAAAGAGGACACTTTT
>JAQGDQ010000630.1:95000-100000 GCA_030141605.1 Tubiluchus corallicola | reverse complement strand
TGGCTATTTTTTTGGTCAAATCAATACTTCTCTAGTTTCTTTGACCACTCAGATATCATGCTGCTCATGCAGTGACAACGATACTCTGCCTGCGGGTGTTTGGTAATTACACAGTGATCTTGATCAGGCTTACTGGTGTTCTGCAGTGCACTTTTTTGACGTAAAATGTGAAAATCTTATTAAATCGTCTAATCAGTTGGATAACTATGTTGATTTCATCGTTGTTGCTAAATCACGACTAAGACCCTGCTTTCTTAAACGTTTTAATTCACTACTGCTTCTGAGGTTTATTGATTTTAGTATCCTGCCTAATTTAGTTGCATTGTAATACAAGCAAGTGGTGCATTAACAGATAATCACATAATTCATATTCGTAACTATTTAAAAAAATTTCACTCTTTAAGGCTCACTCAAAGTCGTAATTACATATTATGTTTCCTTTCTTAACTTTCAGGTTTATTGCTCTTATACCATTGCTATTATTACATCATTTACTTCATCCTTATTTACATTAAGTTATCTACAGAAGCATGCATAATTATAATCATTTTTTCATTTAAATAAGGTGAGTGTGTTAATGACCGTATGGTCGTACACTCACCTCGCACTACTCAAATTATTACATCATTTACTTCATCCTTATTTACATTAAGTTATCTACAGAAGCATGCATAACTATAATCATTTTTTCATTTAAGTAAGGTGAGTGTGTTAATGACCGTATGGTCGTACACTCACCTCGCACTACTCAAATTATTACATCATTCACTTCATCCTTATTTACATTAAGTTATCTACAGAAGCATGCATAACTATAATCATTTTTTCATTTAAGTAAGGTGAGTGTGTTAATGACCGTATGGTCGTACACTCACCTCGCACTACTCAAATTATTACATCATTCACTTCATCCTTATTTACATTAAGTTATCTACAGAAGCATGCATAACTATAATCATTTTTCATTTAAGTAAGGTGAGTGTGTTAATGACCGTATGGTCGTACACTCACCTCGCACTACTCAAATTATTACATCATTTACTTCATCCTTATTTACATTAAGTTATCTACAGAAGCATGCATAACTATAATCATTTTTTCATTTAAGTAAGGTGAGTGTGTTAATGACCGTATGGTCGTACACTCACCTCGCACTACTCAAATTATTACATCATTTACTTCATCCTTATTTACATTAAGTTATCTACAGAAGCATGCATAACTATAATCATTTTTTCATTTAAGTAAGGTGAGTGTGTTAATGACCGTATGGTCGTACACTCACCTCGCACTACTCAAATTATTACATCATTTACTTCATCCTTATTTACATTAAGTTATCTACAGAAGCATGCATAACTATAATCATTTTTTCATTTAAGTAAGGTGAGTGTGTTAATGACCGTATGGTCGTACACTCACCTCGCACTACTCAAATTATTACATCATTTACTTCATCCTTATTTACATTAAGTTATCTACAGAAGCATGCATAACTATAATCATTTTTTCATTTAAGTAAGGTGAGTGTGTTAATGACCGTATGGTCGTACACTCACCTCGCACTACTCAAATTATTACATCATTTACTTCATCCTTATTTACATTAAGTTATCTACAGAAGCATGCATAACTATAATCATTTTTTCATTTAAGTAAGGTGAGTGTGTTAATGACCGTATGGTCGTACACTCACCTCGCACTACTCAAATTATTACATCATTTACTTCATCCTTATTTACATTAAGTTATCTACAGAAGCATGCATAACTATAATCATTTTTTCATTTAAGTAAGGTGAGTGTGTTAATGACCGTATGGTCGTACACTCACCTCGCACTACTCAAATTATTACATCATTTACTTCATCCTTATTTACATTAAGTTATCTACAGAAGCATGCATAACTATAATCATTTTTTCATTTAAGTAAGGTGAGTGTGTTAATGACCGTATGGTCGTACACTCACCTCGCACTACTCAAATTATTACATCATTTACTTCATCCTTATTTACATTAAGTTATCTACAGAAGCATGCATAACTATAATCATTTTTTCATTTAAGTAAGGTGAGTGTGTTAATGACCGTATGGTCGTACACTCACCTCGCACTACTCAAATTATTACATCATTTACTTCATCCTTATTTACATTAAGTTATCTACAGAAGCATGCATAACTATAATCATTTTTTCATTTAAGTAAGGTGAGTGTGTTAATGACCGTATGGTCGTACACTCACCTCGCACTACTCAAATTATTACATCATTTACTTCATCCTTATTTACATTAAGTTATCTACAGAAGCATGCATAACTATAATCATTTTTTCATTTAAGTAAGGTGAGTGTGTTAATGACCGTATGGTCGTACACTCACCTCGCACTACTCAAATTATTACATCATTTACTTCATCCTTATTTACATTAAGTTATCTACAGAAGCATGCATAACTATAATCATTTTTTCATTTAAGTAAGGTGAGTGTGTTAATGACCGTATGGTCGTACACTCACCTCGCACTACTCAAATTATTACATCATTTACTTCATCCTTATTTACATTAAGTTATCTACAGAAGCATGCATAACTATAATCATTTTTTCATTTAAGTAAGGTGAGTGTGTTAATGACCGTATGGTCGTACACTCACCTCGCACTACTCAAATTATTACATCATTTACTTCATCCTTATTTACATTAAGTTATCTACAGGAGCATGCATAATTATAATCATTTTTTCATTTAAGTAAGGTGAGTGTGTTAATGACCGTAAGGTCGTACACTCACCTCGCACTACTCAAATTATTTTATTTAAAGTTTATTAATGTGTTTGATATTGCATTTTTTTGATGTGTGAAATAAATTCATAGTTCATAATGTAAACACAAGTGTCGCTGCATGCAGTACTTTTCTCATGTGTGAGCTTAGGTGTGGGAACGGGAGCCGGCGCCACGTACATTTCAGAGATAGCTCACGGAACGACGCAGGTGCAACGTACTGGCATGCTATCAACCATGATGGCAGTACGACAGTTGGGTTTACTGTTCGGTAAGCGATCATGCTCGGCATTGCATGTGATGGTAGCAATTCACTGTACCACTTTCTTTAATTACGAGTTGAGCTCATTCAGGATGGAGGTTCAGTTTGGGGAGATACAGGAGCGGGGATTTAGCTGGCGGATAGAAGAGAAAATTTTTCCATTTTAAAAGTTACAGCTGTGTAATTGCATGCCATGTGTAATTGGCAATTGCAGTCTAGCCTCATTATCTCACCACTGTCCGTCTAGGGCAAATTTTTGGCGAGAGGCGAGTATGGCGAGATAACGGGAATATAACTGCGAAGTTGCTCACACTTTGTGGAAACTCAAACTTAAACGCAGCTTTGGTGTTATAGAGTAAGGATATCGGTGACGCTTTTGTTTCTCTGCGCATTAACCAACCACAGCACTCCTAATCTAATCCTGGTGAGACACACACTAGATTAATTATGTCTGTCTGTCGAGTTTGTCTGTTTGGCGACATAACGAATATAGTTTACATAAGCACTCATCCTAGCTTGACGTGGCGAGGGCGAGAAGCGAGGGTGGCGACTTAACAAGGTAAATATCAAAGCAGGAAATCCGTCCTGGTACTTTCTATGGCGAGAGACGAGTTTGGTGGCATAACGAGGGGCGAGTTAACGAGGCTAGACTGTATGTAATAAGACTTATTATTATCATGCTTTAAAGTGACTCCTTGTGTGATATGCAATAAGTATCATCTTTTTTATGGAATAAAATAATTCTTTTAGGCTAATTGGAATTCACAAAAATCTAATGTTATCCCAGATATTTGTTAACATTTTATCCACTCAGTCAGGTTTTGCCACAGAACGTAGCTAAAACTAAAATGGAAGTACAGGTGTGCTTCAACCAGGCTTGGCCTGGTGAAATGTCACTGTTTCGCCATCCCAGTGTGCACCGCTGATTCACCAAAAACACATTATTGATTTTGCTGACATTATAAACTAATTTGAGCTTCTGTTTAGTCAGCGAAGAGTCTGCAATGAGTGCTCTGATTGTGTTTTCAAACTTTAGCTCATTTGTTTAATGGTGTCGACGAGAAAATCATTGGAAGCATTTACTATTGTCATGGAATCCGTATTTTCTTAAAATTTGGAATTCGTATTGTTGTAACAGATCCATTTATACATTAGATTGAAAGAACACCAACTTTATTTAGCTGGTGTGATCTGTTTAATAGATTTAAAATAGATTTTAATAGGTTTTTTAATATTTTTTAATAGGTTTTTAATATTTTTAATAGGTTTTTTAATATTTTTTAATAAGTTTTTAATATTTTTAATACATTTTTAATATTTTTTAATAGGTTTTTAATATTTTTTAATAGGTTTTTAATGTTTTTAATAGGTTTTTAATATTTTTTAATAGGTTTTTAATATTTTTAATAGGTTTTTAATATTTTTAATAGGTTTTTAATATTTTTTAATAGGTTTTTAATATTTTTAACAGGTTTTTATTTATTAATAGGTTTTTGATATTTTTTAATAGGGTTTTAATATTTTTAATAGGTTTTTAATATTTTTAATAGGTTTTTAATATTTTTTAATAGGTTTTTAATAGGTTTTTAATATTTTTAACAGGTTTTTATTTATTAATAGGTTTTTGATATTTTTTAATAGGGTTTTAATATTTTTAATAGGTTTTTAATATTTTTTAATAGGTTTTTAATATTTTTTAATAGGTTTTTAATATTTTTTAATCGGTTTTTAATATTTTTAATATTTTTTAATAGGTTTTTAATATTTTTTAATAGGTTTTTAATAGGTTTTTAATATTTTTAACAGGTTTTTATTTATTAATAGGTTTTTGATATTTTTTAATAGGTTTTTAATATTTTTAATAGGTTTTTAATATTTTTTAATAGGTTTTTAATATTTTTTAATAGGTTTTTAATATTTTTAATAGGTTTTTAATATTTTTTAATAGGTTTTTAA
>JAQGDQ010000630.1:22500-90000 GCA_030141605.1 Tubiluchus corallicola | reverse complement strand
AACTAATATTAAAAACATGTCGCATACGTTTCGTATGCAGACTGCACTGACGTATGTGACATGCTTTTTGGACATTTTACATCTTTAAGCTTTTAGTAAAAAATTTCTTACAATAGTTTGAGTGCCCGTATAAACTAAGTTTGAAACATCACATTTTTTTGTTTTTTTAATCGTGGGGTTTTTAAAGTAAAAATTAACAGAAATACTGATTAGACAACAACTAGTAGTGTGCTATGTCTCACTTACACTACACAAATACATGATATTTTCTATGCAATTGTTAGTACAGTCGACCCTCGTTAAACCGGACCCCGTTAGCCCGGATATCGGATAAGACAGACGTTATCCGTGGTAAAGGAAACTGACCGATTTCCGCCCGAGCCGGAGCGCTAAACACAACACGGCCTACCAACTGTACAATAATTTCTTTATCCTCACAGGTTAACTATTTTAAAGTAATATACAGTATAGTATATAGCGCAATGTATGTAGGCCTTATTAAGGTGATTATTCCTGTATAATATAGACCATATATAGGCATATCGGATAAATCGGACAATCGGCTAAACCGGACCACACCCCCCCCCCCCCCAATTAGTCCGGTTTAACGAGGGTTGACTGTATGGTGTATATATTATGCATACATTGTTTTATGCATATGGTTCTTACAGATAATTAATAGAAATTACTATGTTCGTAGGTCCTGCATTTAATTTGTTCTTGAGAAAGTTCAACTTTTACATTGGACCGTTTAAGATCGATGCTTATACGTCGCCTGGGGTAAGTTTCATTGGTATGCTGGAGTGAAATCAATTGATTAATTCGATTGATTGATTGATACGCTGTTCCTGTAAGACATAAAAAGATGTGCAAAAATAAAATTTCTAAAAACAATACCCTAATATTGAATATCTTTCATTAAAAAGCTCTTAATAAAATGTACCTAAATATGAATTATATACTATTCATATTTAGTATATGAATATTATGTATATGTATGAATACTATTCATACAACACGTTTTATACAATAATACAAATTGGAGAGAACCAATTACGCCAATGACAATGTTGTCATTATTTGTGCTGTTGAAATTTCATTGGCATTGCCAAGTGTAGTCACGTGAGCGAAGTCGCGAAGAATCGGTGACGGAGGCGGTTGGGGTACCAGGTTAATGGTACAAATGACCTTTGACCTCTGTCACGTGAAGTCGCGAAGAATTAGTGATCGAGGTGGTTGGGGTACCAGGTTAATGGTACAAATGACCTTTGACCTCTGTCACGTGAAGTCGCGAAGAATTAGTGATCGAGGTGGCTTGGGTACCAGGTTAATGGTACAAATGACCTTTGACCTCTGTCACGTGAAGTCGCAAAGAATTAGTGATCGAGGTGGTTGGGGTACCAGGCTAATGGTACGAATGACCTTTGACCTCTGTAATTGTCTGTTGCATACCTAAATTCTACAAACTAGGACTGGGTCACCGTACAGGCTAGTACAGGCTGCAGTCTATGGCAAACTTGAGGGTGATTTTTAAAAGATTTTCAAATAATTTTTTTAAAAAATGAGTGTAATATATTAATATTTTGCATTGCTGAATAATTTGTTTAGTTTAGAATAAGCTTTCGTCTTTAAAACAAGAGGCTCTGAAGCCTGAAAACCCAATTTATAAAAATTGGTACCTGCTTGCGATTGCGATTGCGATACTCGACTCTCTCCACCTATCCGAGGCGGGCACCTTTATAGGGTGCAAAGTCTCTTCTTCTTTAACGCTGATCTTTTATTTGTCTTTTCCAAGTTTAATGTCTTTATTTGTCTTTATCCTGTATTCCATACATTCGTTCACTAGATTTCTAATTTCTAGCAATCCTTCCTTTTCACTGTTCATTAATACTTCTGAGTTCAAAATTTTTTTCCATTCCCCATGCTTGTGGGGCCCATTACGTGAGATAAAGGCTCCCTGTTGAGAGGGGGCCCATAATTTCACTAGCTTAGGGCCCCAAAAGGCCATAATGCCCCCAAAATGTCATAATCCGCCCTTACTGAAACAACTTATTGCACATGTCTAGACTTCACTATTTTATCATTCTAATGTCGGATTGGTGCAAACAACTTATTGCACATGTCTAGACTTCACTATTATCTGATTCTAATGTCGGATTGGTGCAAACAACTTATTGCACATGTCTAGACTTCACTATTATCTGATTCTAATGTCGGATTGGTGCAAACAACTTATTGCACATGTCTAGACTTCACTATTATACGATTCTAATGTCGGATTGGTGCAAACAACTTATTGCACATGTCTAGACTTCACTATTATACGATTCTAATGTCGGATTGGTGCAAACAACTTATTGCACATGTCTAGACTTCACTATTATATGATTCTAATGTCGGATTGGTGCAAACAACTTATTGCACTTGTCTAGACTTCACTATTATACGATTCTAATGTCGGATTGGTACAAACAACTTATTGCACATGTCTAGACTTCACTATTATCTGATTCTAATGTCGGATTGGTGCAAACAACTTATTGCACTTGTCTAGACTTCACTATTATATGATTCTAATGTCGGATTGGTACAAACAACTTATTGCACATGTCTAGACTTCACTATTATCTGATTCTAATGTCGGATTGGTGCAAACAACTTATTGCACTTGTCTAGACTTCACTGTTATATAATTCTAATGTCGGATTGGTGCAAACAACTTATTGCACATGTCTAGACTTCACTATTATACAATTCTAATGTCGGATTGGTACAAACAACTTATTGCACATGTCTAGACTTCACTATTATAAGATTCTAATGTCGGATTGGTGCAAACAACTTATTGCACATGTCTAGACTTCACTATTATCTGATTCTAATGTCGGATTGGTGCAAACAACTTATTGCACATGTCTAGACTTCACTATTATATGATTCTAATGTCGGATTGGTGCAAACAACTTATTGCACAGGTCTAGACTTCACTATTATATGATTCTAATGTCGGATTGGTGCAAACAACTTATTGCACATGTCTAGACTTCACTATTATATGATTCTAATGTCTGATTGGTGCAAACAACTTATTGCACATGTCTAGACTTCACTATTATATGATTCTAATGTCGAATTGGTGCAAATGCCAGGAGTCCAACAATTTATGCTGCATCCATTGAATTGTGAATCTGTTGACTTATAGGACAGGATTCGTGTACAGCATACTAACACAACATCTTTTGCTATCTAATTATTGATGTTTTTTGCAGTTGTTTATGGCAATATTGTGGATCGTGCATTCTATAATGGTGTTAATGTTATACAACGATCTAGTCAGTCTACAAAAGCAGCAGCGCTTCACTTCCAAGAACGTCAACTTCGAAACTTCCGGTTCCAATAGCGAACGATGGCTGTTGAATCCGGAGTCCGATCTAAACTACGGAAGCACGGAAGAGGCAAAATTGCAAACCGACAACGCGCGTCGCTCGGACAGTTATAATAATTTCTTCGAGGGTAGCGGTTCCACGAATCGGTTGGACGACGCGGACCCTCGCCCCGTTTATTCTCAGACTATTTCCAAAACTTCAGTAGTTAGTGAAAAAAGCTATTTAAGCGAGGATCTTCGCCTGCAGCTTAGCGATCCGAATGCGGACGTGGATTTTACGTGGAGGGAGAGGTGGTTGTATTTTTATGACGGTGAGTCGTATGTTGATGGACGATTTTCAAATTTTGCAATTCGATCACAATCTTGTTCTTACAATTCGATATGACGATTAGTCTTTTGTGACGATTTTTAGTATTTTATCCATATTTTTCAATGATTGCAGTGAAATATAATCTACAGGGATGAGAATTTTCCGTGGATACGCGGAATTCCGAGTTTTGGGAAGACCAGTAGTGCCATTTTTGTAAATCGCGTAAATTCGTTGATAAAATTTTTACGGACCCAGTACATTATTTCACAAGCTGACCGCTAGGTGGCAGGCCGTCACTTTGTTTACATCACGTACATCAGTGTAGCCACATGTATATCTCTATGTATAAAAATATAGAATCAATTGTGCGGAGTTATTTGAGTCAATTGCAGACAGTTTTTATATACTTTTGCATGGGAGCGCCCAGTACTTAGGCGTTTTTGAGACAATTAGGTATCATGTATCCTTGATAGTTGGGTATTTTAAATTATGCATGAAACAAGGTAATTGATATTTTAAGTCCACTTAGAGGTTTTCTGTGGTCACAAAATTACAATTTGTTGCTGGCTCCCCTTGAACTCCATTGGGGGCCTAGGTGGCCCCAAAACCCCCGGCCTGTTCCTGGGTTTTTTTGCAATTTGTCATTCTCATCCCTGAATCTATAACTTCTTCACGGTTTCATCGCTGCCCGTCATTTTCCTAGTTGGAAACCATTTTTATAGCCACATACCTGCTTTTTCTTTAGCTATTCTATGACTACATCATTACACGCGTCAGTTGTCAACAAATTTGGAGCTCAGAGTTTGCAACACAATTGTTCATAATTGTGTGCATTGAGGAAGATGAGAAAAATGAAGAAAAAGCGCGATGATTCGGTTTATTTGTGCTAACGTACTTCCTTGTAATCAGTGTGTAAGACATATATTTTGCTCTCGATGAATCGAATTACTGTTCGATCATCGAATAAATCGATTTATACGTGGCTGTAATATTAATTTATTAATCGCCCATTAGTAGAGTTGCATACATTCTACTCTTATAGCTGCGCCTAGCTGTCTTGATGCTATATTGTTACTGTTATTGATATATTGGAGTTACTCTCAAACTGTTTGTTGTGTGCTAGCTGCTATGCATGTTGAAATTACTACTGGATACTGTATTTCATTGTTAACGAAGTTTGTGTTTTTTCATTTTCAGAATTTATACGAGAAAACATCATTTGTCTTTTAGCCATTCAGTTCCTAGTTAATTTTAATCAATTAGCATTAGAGGTATGTATTGTTGTATTGCATTGATAAGTAATTGAACTGATTAACTGAACTGATTGAGCTGCAAGGGCTCCCCAAATTGTATGTTGAAAATTAGGCCTGGAGTTACGAAATGTCATTTAACCCTTTCATACCCATTGTATCCCATGGGATACGAGAATTTTCTCTGCCTTTAAAATTAATAAAATTTTAAAACTGAGAGTTATTTGATCTGTTAATAGTTATTTTGATTTAAGCCAATAACAATAGACTAAAAATAGTGATAAAATGGCAAACTAAAAAATCTACATAGCATAAAAAACTTTACAGTACTTTAGAGACGACTTTGTACAGATCAGCATAGCACACATACTAAATGTCTTAAATACTTTAAAAAGTTATCAGCATTTGCTTTGTATCATGTTTAGCAAGCATTGAATCTCAATGTATCCCGTGGGATACAGGCTATATTTAGCACGCGGGCACAGGTAGAAAAAAAAAATTATTATGTGCAAACAAGATGGACATACTGAACAAAAGTACCAAACCAGAAAATTTTTTCTTATTAAAAAATAATTTGGGACTGAAAGGGTTAACTGAAAAGATGTTATGATTCTAAATTCAGGAGTTTGATTTTCTTGACCCGAATAATGTTGATAGATGGCAATATCTTCTCTATGCAACAGCATATTATGCACAAAATTGCACACTGTGCTGACATCTATTGATGAGAGACAAAAAATTGTTTTAATGCCTATTTAGTTAACTAACTATTCAAATTACGTGAGTGGGGTAAGCACTGCTGGGTAGTGTACTTACTGCATGATAAAGCAAAATTTGCGATCTAAACAGTTTAGCTTAAACAACAATCAGACCACTGGGACTAATGAATTGAAGATAATTGAAGAAACTGTACAAATCAATAATGCGCGAACATCCTACATAGTGATAGTTTATTCACCTAATACATGGCCAGCAGCAGTTATTTGCACAATTGAAGAAACCGTGATCCAGTCGACACTTGAACCAAGTGCCCTGGTTGAAGCATGTCATGTGAGTTCGAATTGCAAGGTTGGTGGTTCAACTCCGGACTGGCTCGTAATTTTTCATTGTTCTTTTCTTTACCTCATTAGGTTACTTGTAGTTTTACGTTAACTGGTAGACTCGTTAATTCTGGCTTAACGTAGTTAAAATCTATTTCTAAAGCTTTATAAGCTCGAGTTAACTATGTGGAAATGTGGCAAATTGATGTTACATGTATTTCATTATGCAGCTGTCCACAATAGATGAACTTTTTATATATTTTTTTTAATGTGGGAAGTTTTAATAACATTTATGTTCTTGCTATTAAATTTTTTTTTAATTTCTTGGTGTTATTTCTGTTGTAGTAAAGCCACTGTCAACTTGCAGCGTTAACTCTTGATTATTATTATTATTATCATCATCATCATCATCATCATCATCATCATCATCATCATCATCATCATTATTATTATTATCATTATTATTATTATTATTATTATTATTATTATTATTATTATTATTATTACTCTTGATTATTATTATTATTATTATTATTATTATTATTATTATTATTATTATTATTATTATTATTATTATTATTATTATTATTATCATCATTATTATTATTATCATCATTATTATTATTATCATCATTATTATTATTATCATCATTATTATTATTATCCATTATTATTATTATCATTATTATTATCATTATCATTATCATTATCATTATCATTATCATTATCATTATCATTATCATTATCATTATCATTATCATTATTATTATTACATTTCAGACGATGATAACTCCTATATGCCAAAAGTTTCTAGGATTTGGTGAAATAGAAAATAGCATATTATATTCAGCTGCTGGTTTTGTGGTAAGTCCTACTGATATGATACTTACTTCGAATTTAAAACTTGTATTGACAGTATCGATATGTTACTTTCTTCGAATTTAAAATTTTTATTGTGACAGTACAGATGCGTTGCTTTTGGATTGTGACAGTACAGATACGTTACTTACTTTTAAATGTTACAGAAGATTAAATTTCTTTTGCATTTTAACTTGGCATTTTATGCGCACATATTGTGTAGTACTTTCAGTGTTTTAACTGTTTATTGAAAGACAATGACTGTTTTCGAGGGTTGGGTTTTCCTTTAATAGAACGAACATTAAATTCCTTCAATTTTCAGCTGTTAGTCTCATTCGTGATTGTGACGTTTGCTAGTCGCAAGTTCCGGGATAGGACCATGATACTGGTTGGCGTTATATGTCTGATTGTGACCCAAGTTTGGGACATTGCATTTCTGGCTACAGCAGAGCCGTGTAAGTACCGGTTGCCATTGCATTTCTGGCTACAGCAGTTTTGTGTAAGTACCGGTTGCCATTGCATTTCTGGCTACAGCACAGCCGTGTAAGTACCGGTTACTATTGGATTTCTGGCTACAGCAGAGCCATGTAAGTACCGGTTACTATTGCATTTCTGGCTACAACAGAGCCATGTAAGTACCGGTTACTAATTGCGCTGTTTTTGTTTATTTTTCAGATGAACCAAATTTATTGTTTTATCTGATTGTTGCCGTGTTTCTGGGCATCATAGGAATCCCTCCTCTAGTCAGCTGCACTGTATCGTTGTACAGTAAACTAACGAGCTTAAAAAATCAAGGTGGGTTTTTTTGCACGTTTTAATAATGTTTGATTTTTCAAGTAAATTCTGATAATATACTAAGGAGACGATGCTACTGTCATGCTAAGAGAATATTTCATGCCAGATCTTTAAGCTTGGTTATGTTGTTGTTGTTATTATTGTTGTTGTTGCTGCTGCTGCTGCTGCTGTCGTCGTCGTTGTGGTGGTGGTGGTGGTGGTGGCGGCGGCGGCGGTGCTCGTGGGGGCGTCGTCGTCGTCGTTGTTACTATAATCAAATAATTGGTTTGATTGTATTGTGGTCTTCCTTTGTCTTCGTTTTTCGCTCTCATTTTATGACTATAATGTAAAAATTTCACTTTACAGCCTGCATAAACTAATATATTTTTAGTTGGTTATTCTGATGCTGTTTTACAGGGTTCAGTCAGGGAATCCGGCGGAGCGTATGCAATATCGCTTTCATAATCGGACCGCTCTGGGGCGGTGCCATGGTGACACATTTATATTATCTGTTCGGAGTTTGCTTAGGACTGTACTTATTTGCACTGGTTAGTATCTCCTTTTTTTACCATGGGATAGGCAAAGGTGCTGCCATCTGGCACAATTTTCTAGAAAAAAACACTTGGTTCTTGCAGAGTAGCAAAAAACTGCATGGCCTCTTTCGTGACGGGATTATCTTTATCTTTAAAGGAAAACCGGATGATTGTGTAAACATTAGTTCAGAATAAATAAAACTTTAAAATATTGAAAACTACAGTAGCTTTTTTTAAATCAAAGCTTAAATTAAATAATAATTACCTCAGATACTCAAATTTCGTTAAACTTTCAAAGCTACGCGGCTCAGTGAATCTACTAAGATTGACAACGGCGCCTTTTTGTCACATTCATTTGGCAGACAAATAGAAGGCGGTACCGTGATAACTATGATCATGAACTGCAGTGTTAGTTTCTGACGTCATATGACGTTGAGCCCATTTTCGTGACATCACACATTTAAACAATAACACACTTACAAACCTGCTTTACGCACAAGGGAAAATGCCTGCCATTGCACAAATTGTGGTTAGTTTCTGACGAAAGCAATAGCTGTGTTTGGTTACCGTTAATTAACTTTCTAAGCTAATCATTCAAATATGAGGAACAGGAACAATTGTTAACTTTTATATGCAAGAAAATGTATATTTGGACAGTAAATTAAAATGAGATTGAGTTTAAACAATCGTCCAGTTTTCCTTTAACTCTGCTAACTGTAATCCTGCCACATGAAAATTATAAAATGAGATTGAAAGGAAAGATATACGTTGTGTACAGGTTTTTGTGCTTATGCTGTATAAAAGAAAGGGTTCAGTTGCTGCTCGCATACGGCAACGTATTCCCAGGTATTAGCTTTCAATGCTTTCATCGCTGGCATCTATTAGAATTAAATAGAACATTGTAGAATGTTCCATTAGAATAATCGTCTTACCTTGTAGAATGTTCTAGAAAGAAACGTCTAGAATGTTCCCTGGCACCCTATATAAGGCGAAGCGGCCGCTGAGAGGGAGACACGCAGATTTCGCACCGACGCCACTTACACATTCTCTTGTATACTTGTACTTTCAGATACACTCAAACGTTTTCCAGATTTTCACATTTACTGTAAACATTGTAAACATTTCGCATACCTTCATACTATTGTGTTGTAGAATTCTCGCTTAATAAACTAGTTTAATTTGATGAAGTGTTTTCTGGTTTTCTCTACGAGCCTTCCGAGAGAAACAAAACACAACAAAAATCATCAGTATGGTGCCTGAGAGAATGTACAGTATGCGTTGCGTTGTAAAAGAATTATGTTTCTCCACTGACCACACGTAATTTTATCGTTAAATAGTCGTCCTTGTATTCATTCGTAGAATAGATAAGCTGGCAAGTTTGAAGAGAGTGATAACTAATTTGTGTTTTGCATTTCGATTAGTCTTCTCATATTCTAGCATGAGCAACGCCTGCTGTGAAAGTCATGTTTAAAGTTGTAGATCACTCACTTTGTAGAACAAGAATAAAAAACTATTCTACATATTTGCACAGAAAAGTGTTTATTAAACTACATACACTTGAGTAGAATGACTGCTGCACTGAACACTGAGAATGAGAGTGTCCTGCACTGAACACTGAGAGTTAGACAGTGACTAGAAAGTAAATCCAGTCAGCATATATAGGTATAGGTGATTATGGAACTTGGCTTCACAAAAACCATTACTGTAAAATAGGGAGAGATCCAGTGAATATGCATTCACTGGACCGTACAATTATACTGGGAGTGAGTTTAGCTAGTAAAATGTAAAATGATTAGTTAATAGATGGCAGCACCTAAAAATGTACAATTACAACTTCCACATCTGCTGACAGACAGAGTGACAAACAAACCGTTTTTTACATTGTAAGTTAAATGTCGTTTTCCTGTTTTTCAGACAATGCTGTCATTGTCGTGGCATACGCTTCTCGTGCCGGACGATAGTCATTTTGAAGACAATGAAGATAATATCCAATCAGGAGAGAGTACGAATCCTTTAGCTTAAAGGGAAGGTTTTCTATGCTGTGATAGTATTTTTAAAGCTCTATTAAATGTCTTGCTAGAAAAATAGCTGGGGGGGGCATAAAATTGTCACTGTTAACCCTTTCAGTCCCAAATTATTTTTCTAATTAGAAAAAAATTTTTGCCTTGGTACTTTTATTCAGTATGTCCATCTTGTTTATTAGGAAGTCAACATTTTTTCTGACTTGCGAGGAAAAATATATTGAAATTGAGATGGTATTCCTTTTATGCATTTATATGATTATTATATGATTTGCGACAGATGTTTGTTACTTTCTTAATCCGGTGTCAGTCGTGTGAATATATTTGCTATCTTTCAATCCTAAACAAAGTAGAAGCTTTTGAAATGACGGCATAGTAGCAACTATGCTACTGTGATTACTGATTGCTTTTGTTCATTTATTACATTTAAGATTTATTGCACAAATTTTCTTCCTTTTGTTTTTTGTTTTGCATTCATTATTTAACTACATTTTAGTTCATTTGCTGCATTTATGATTTAACCACATTGCTTGCTTTTTTGTTGTTGCACTCATGACTGAACTGCATCTTGTTCAGTTGTTGTTTTAATATTTAACTGCATTATTTGCTTGCTTTTTTTCCATTGGTAAAATTATAATATAACTGCTTTGCATTTTGTTTATTTGCTGCACCTAAGATCTAACTACGTATTATTCATTTAACCATGTAGTCTGCCGTGCTTTATAATATTTCTAAGTTATATAGGGGTGGCTGACTCGATGACCATGTAGTCTGCCGTGCTTTATAATATTTCTAAGTTATATAGGGGTGGCTGACTCGATGACCATGTAGTCTGCCGTGCTTTATAATATTTCTAAGTTATATAGGGGTGGCTGACTCGATGACCTCCTGGTCTTTCGCCACCCCATCTCTACATACTTTACATGATTTGTTGTATTTGCGCCATAAATATCATATTAGAGATAAATAAACCTTTGAATTGTATTGAAAAAAAGTATTAAATAATGTTTAATGTTCTTAAAATACCACTTCTGTATACTACGTATTTATCTTCCTTTCTTTTCAGTTGTTTTTAGCGTCTCGCACATGTCAGACTTCACAAGCCTCTGTAACATCCATTGTAGTTAGATTTTGTGAAACGGATCATTTTTACAAAATCAAGTGATAATATGTTTAGTTGTTGAAATGTTGTTTGATTTTATAGTTAAAAACAACACAACTTCATTAAATCGTTTACATCAGGGGTGTGCAAATTATCTGACTAGCCGGGCCACATTAAACTTTCCCGCAATTCCTGTGGGCCACAGGCAGTTTGATCAAGGAGCCAAGTACAGAAAGGCCCAATAACGTTTTTTTTGCATCCGACCTGCGTACATCATTACTACTACACTCAAGAAACTATTTTAGAAGTTATTAAAATTTATATTACAAACCATATATTTCTACTTTCAGGACAGATAGTGGTAATTTCATTACAATGCATATTAGTAATGTGTATCGCACAGTCTGTGTAGTACAGTGACATTAAGCTACAACCGTCTTGTAAGGGTTAATGGCATCCGATCTAGTAGAAAAAACTACCTGCACTATCTTTGGGATCGTGGCACGGACTTCAGCTGGATACACTCAATTAATCGCCCGGGCCGCACTTTCATTAGGTTGACAAATATCTTCGCGGGCCGCACAAATTCTCTCGGCGGGCCGCAATTTGCACAGCCTTGGTTTACATTAAAAAGTTAAAATCAGGGCAAACATTTCAAAACGTCTGGCATGATTTTAATAAAGTTGTGTTAAAATATTTTTAAATATATTTGTGTATTGGCAGTGAAGTATTCACAGACAGCTTTCTGACATTTCTGCACTGCATTTACTGTGATTATGACTTGTTTAAATATGCCATTTTGCTGTTATCAAACTTATAACTGAATAAATTTACATGTTTATTTTAAAACAAATTTGAATTCTGTATTGTACATGTGAAAGTGCAAACTAAACAAAAACTCTCCCTCTCTTTGCAGAGCGAATGTTGAGATGTATCAGTTGCAGGCAAAACCATAACTTTCGATGCCGTAAGAAAACGTTTAGGATCTGTTTGACAGTTGTTCGTCAATGATTCACCGTTGTACAGGGTGTTCCAGAAGAAAAGGTTTAGCAGAAATACGCTGAATGGTCGTATAGGAATGTACAAGAAGCTGTGGTAGGTAACCGCCAGGAACTGTTACAGCATAATCTCTCACTAGATGACAGCACTCAACCACATTACATCATGATTTGACCGGCTACTGCACTGGTTTTTCTGGAACACCCTGTACGTGAACAGATTTGTTGGAGTCATCAGCTTAAATTCGTCGAGTGAAAATTACGGTACTTTACTTGCTCTCTAACATGAGACCAGATGGAACAGCTAGCTGATGGAATTGACCAGACGGGTTGATGAGTTGACAGAATGATTTAGAAAGAGATTGTGTGGTCGTGGCATTCAACTTGTAATTCATAGGTCCTTTGTTCAAATCCAGGCTTAGACTCAAATTTTTGCAATTTCTCTTTTTCAGACAATTTAGTAAAGAAAATAGTGGGTTTTCTCCATTGACAATTTTGATAACATTAAAATTACATTAGTTATCACATATAATTAATTAGATAAACGTAGTCTGTGCATAGGCTGAGTGGAACTGTTGATTATTTTACGACAGGGGTGTGCAAATTGTGGCCCGCCGAGAGAATTTGTGCGGGCCGTGAAGAGATTTGTCAACCTAATGAAAGTGCGGCCCGGGCGATTAATTGAGTGTATCCAGCTGAAGTCCGTGCTACGATCCCAAAGATAGCGTGGGTAGTTTTTTCTACTAGATCGGATGCCATTAACCCTTACAAGACGGTTGTAGCTTGATGTCACTGTACTACACAGACTGTGTGATACACATTACTAATATGCATTGTAATGAAATTACCACTATCTGTCCTGAAAGTAGAAACATATGGTTTGTAATATAAATTTTAATAACTTCTAAAATAGTTTCTTGAGTGTAGTAGGTCGGATGCAAAATAAATCGTTATTAGGCCTTTCTGTACTTGGCTCCTTGATCAAACTGTCTGTGGCCCACAGGAATTGCAGGAATGTTTAATGTGGCCTGGCTAGTCAGATAATTTGCACACCCCTGTTTTACGACTACGTTCCTCTGACATTTTCCACGGATTTTGTACTTTATCTATTTCGTTTCAGTTGCGATGAGGCAAACTGTCATTTGAAAACAGCAGGTCATCAGCTGCACTAAGATGGCAATGCTCCTTTTTGGTGCTCCTAATAGATGGAATGATTTTACTGTCTTTACTCTGAGGAGAAGAAAGTGCGTCTCAGATTACCACTTACCATTTCTTTAATACTGATGATTATGTTTACCATTTTTGTGTTATTGACTAAGGGATTGACTAAGGGACTATGATTTTGAGTACAGATTGCAAAGTTAAGTAATGTTTTCATCCGTTCATTCTGTAGCGGATAGCCCTATAGGCTGAAGCCTAAGGCCCGGGATCAAAAGGGGCCCGGCAAGATAAAACGAAAAAAAAATTTTTTTTTGTAAAAAAAATAAATTGACAAAAGAGCAAGCTGTAATCGTGTTTATATAGTCCTAGTCCACAACTCAGGGATCAAGAAGATATAATTTTTATCACAATCGGTGGGCAAAAACTCACAAAATTAAACAAACTTACAAACGACGAGAGCTCCACAAAAACACGTCAGCTCAGCAGTGTAGCAACATTTAAAAGGCCCGTTCCAAGCTCAAGCCTAAGGCCCATAAAATCATAATCCGCCGCTGCATTCATTTCATCTGTTTACCTTTTCAATTCAGTAGATTTGATACAGTGAGGCACCTTTTAGCCGAACAATTACAATACAAATGAGCAGTTCGTAATTCCAAGACCATCAAAATTGCCAATTGAGCAAACCCAGTTTTTTCTTTATTGACTTCTCTAAGAAAGAGGAATAGCAAAAACTTGTGACTGAGCCTGAATTTGAACTAAGAACCTTTGAATTAGGATTCGAATGCCGTGATCACACAATCTCTAAGTCATTCTGTCAGCTCGTCTGGCCAATTCCGTCATATGTGTTTATCTAGTTTTGTGTTTGTAAGCAAGTAGACAAATGCAGCAAGAACCGTTTTTTCTAGAACACCCTGTACGACTGTGAATCAGTGACAAGCAATCATCAAACAGGTTCTTAAATTTTCTGGCAAGTTGCACATGCACGAATGTACCGTGTAATACAGGCAATGATTCACCTAGCACAAATGTCAAACTAACGGAAAAGTGCGAAGCTTACCGAAATGTGCCTTTTATTTGTGAAAAAACTTGAGCAGTTCATTTTTTACAATTATCCATAGTCTTTTCTTCCTTGCTCATGGTACCTGAAGACTCTGAAGGTATCGGCTAACGTGATCCGTGGTTTATCGTGCAGAAAGCTCTTGCAGTGACTATCCGTTATCCACCATTTTTCTAAGTTTTCGTAAGTTTTTGTTTTTTCGAGTGGATTGTTCAATTTCTCGCATAGTCTGCACCAACTGTTGTACAGAGTACCCTCCCTGACTTTGTAATTCCTGCGCCACTCAAAGTACTGATTGTACAGCGTGTCGTTCGCGGCGACCATCTTTAAATAGTCCGCTAACTTTTCCAGGTTTGGAAAATCGAAGACGTTTATGAAGGAATTTGGCGGGCCCATCTTTGAGTAATTGGCGGCGCCAAACACGACGGGTATGATGTCGTGTTTGAGGTTTCGGAAGAACTTCTCCGTGACGTAGTCCTTGCACAAACTGTTTTCAAATGCTAAGTAAAACTTGTACTGGTGGTCTAACATTTCGTTGACTTTGCAGTCGGTACATTTACTTTGATTGCAATTGGAATTTCTTCCGTAAATGTCGATCGGAATGAACTTTTTCAGCTCCTTTGCCACCTCTTCACGTCTGCTCTTGGAAGGACATCTACTGACGAACCACAAGGCAAATTTCGACTTGCGTTTCGCTATGTTCGGATGATAGTCGATGGGCGTACGCCTCTTCTCGATGTGGCCGTACGGAACCGGGATGTCCGAATCTAATCGATACGTCATCGTCCAGTTAAAGTAGTCGTTAAACCCGCGTAGTGATTTCACTTTTAAAAATATATGCGAGGCGGGTTCGTGAAGCACAAATACGAACCGCTGCCTCGGATGGTAACTTTCAGGCATTTTAGTTTTGCTCAAATCAAAGAAGTGTATAATGACTGCATCAGCCGAAGTGAGCAAGGACGAGTCGTTAGTTGCCAGGCAGTTATTTGCCTTAGGACAGTCTTTGAACACATCCCGACCCCAAGATTTGAACCACGGCTTACCGAAGTGTTTCGTCCAGAAGAGGACAGTTTTGTAGTTTTTCTTCTCTTCTCGCAACACCTTGCTTTCGTGCAAGTCATTCTTAACATTTTCATTTGCTGTTTGATCTTTATTTTCATTTACCGTTTGATCTTTATTTTCATTTACCGTTTGATCTTGATTTTCATTTACCATTTGATCTTGATTTTCATTTGCTGTTTGATCTTTTGCCCACCAGGGAGCGATTTTGGGATGGACACTCGTGACGCTGGTTTTGGTCGTGTGTTTCATAGACACGAGGAGAGATATTAAGCAGCACAATAGGACGAATATTGAAACTGATAACAACTTCTTTGCACAAAGAAAATTCATCAAATCTATTCTGAGCGACTGTTGCAGGTTCTTCTACATGTCTGTACTAAAATTAAAGATAAAACGGTGAAAATAAGTGATAGTAACATGTTACACAGCACAAACACTTGTCAACTACCGTATATACTCGCATATAAGCCGAATTTAGAACTATAAAATACAATACTGAAATCAGGGGGTCGGCTTATATGCGCATGAAACAAAATGAACACAAGGACAGACACTAATGCCAATTTTCCAGCCACACATTTTCATCGCTATCTGACTCTTTATTTGGTTGTGTGTCACCAGTGGTGTATTGGAGGAGGTGAGCTAGTGGTGAAGCCGACGTCATCAGCCAATTGGTAGGCAGCGCGTGGGGAGACGAGGGTCACGTGGCTTATAGAGGAACATATTGGTGTACACGTTTTCTGAACAGACACTCTATAAGTTTGAGACAGAGAACGAAAATTGCACAAAAATTGCCATCACAATATGAACATAAACTTTTGGGTTTTCAAAAGTATGTTATTGATCAAAGAAAGGCTGGTGACTTCCCTCTCTGCAGAATTGGCAACATGGATGAGAAAAGTTGATGGTCGGCTTATATACAGGTTTTTGCAAAAACTGGCCATTTTAAAGCAGTTTTAGGGTGTCGGCTTATATGCGATGTAGGCTTATATGCGAGTATATACGGTATTTATTTTTATAAACTTATTATGAACCAAAACTTATTTTACACGTTAAAAATTTTGATTAATGTTGCTGACTACGTATACATACTAAACAGTGGCAGAAAAAGCTGCTGAAACATTGTCTTCAACTTCTGGAAATAAATGCCTATGGTGGTGAAGTTTACAGCACTTAGTTGATACAGTTTGTGATTCACAACTTTTGTTGGAGTAATTAAAAATGCCAAGGTTTGCTTTTAATTCGCTACCACACCGTAAGCAGTGAGATTATCTTTGTGGTGTTACAGAGCAGTTAGATTATTTGCATGAATGCTGTCAAAATCCTACATCATGCAGTGGAAGATTAAAAAAGGAACAATAAGTGAGTGTCGCAAGGTTTTTGCTTATAAAAATCTAATTTTTTCACTTCACAAAGATGCTAGTTTAGTAATTTTAGCTTTACAAGCAGTATGTTATTACACCACAAGCAGTTGCTTTGATGCATTCTATAAATAGGAAATTTATTATAATATATTATATATAAATTTATACACATTTTGCAAGGCAAGCTCAATTTTGTTTTATTTTTCATTTTTAAGAAATTATACAAATATTTGTGGTTTTACAGCAAGGTGCTTAATAAAATAAAACAATTTGCAATTTTCTATAAGTAAGAGAGACAATTAACTAATCAATTTTTAATGAATAACATGTAGTATTAGCTACCTTAAGTTAACATGGAATTGTATTAAAATGTGCGTGCCCACAGAAAAATAAATAATATATTATATTAGGCTTAACAACTTACTTGTCACAGTAAGACTCCAATTAAGACACACGTACACGTGGCGT
This sequence comes from Tubiluchus corallicola, assembly GCA_030141605.1. NCBI lineage: Eukaryota > Metazoa > Priapulida > Priapulimorpha > Priapulimorphida > Tubiluchidae > Tubiluchus > Tubiluchus corallicola. The sequence continues at coordinate 72,617 of JAQGDQ010000630.1, read as the reverse complement.
TTCATTCATGATGGATGAAATAGACACGTATCTTCACAGATATTAATAGGTTGTTTTATGAGCTAGGAATTTGCAATCTAGTTTATTTTAATTGATTTGTTTGCCTGTCGTGGCTAAAATACGTTCAACAAAAGCATACAAGACGTTCAGCAAGAGGCATAACACTTCATGATATTGTAAGGTATTCTGCCTTCATCAAGGTAATTGCTGGGATTGGATACGCTCACGTGCATTAGACCATGAATTGTTCTATTGAATCCATTTCGTCAGGTAGAACTAGGCGGGTCTACCGACTCCGTCATCTGTTAAATTAGTGAGTGTCGTGTTCGACAGATGGCGCCACGTCTTTTGTGGATCGAGGCACGTTTGTTTATATTTTGCATATTTTGGGATCGTTTTGCCAGCTTTTAATGGTGCAGTATTTGTTAAATTTAAACGCAAATTGCATTTTATATAATAATTATATGAGTTCACGGAGCTGTGTACTTAATTCACTATAAAAATTTTGTAAAAAGCAAATAATGGAAACCAGTGATGTAGTTAATGCTGGCGATCTGCCTTGAGCGGCATTTGCACTCAAAACGTTTATTGTGTTGGTATGGTGGAAAGGTGAACACCTGACAGTTTAATTGGCCACGAATTCATGATATCTTTTCAACGTATATGTAACATAATAAAACATTTTAATATCTATCTTTGTATAACACAATAATAAACTGTATGATATATAGCCTGACAATAATGATTATAATGAGGCACAAAATCATTATCGGCTCACCAGAGCGCTAGCATATAAATTTATGCTTGAATACTCAACTTATTTTTTTCGCTCATGACCGCGTACCTCTGAGAATTTTCAAAGAACTCGCTCGTATCCCAGACTGTGTCCTCACTCATTGTCTTAAACACATTGGCAAGATAAGTTGTTACTTTTCTCGTGTAAGGTAAACTGTTAAGATTGAGGTCACTAGGAAGATGGAGACAATTTTTTTAAAATTTTCCATTTTTATGTAAAAGATACATATTGTGATGCCCCCAAAAAACAGCATATTCCAGCAATGGTCTAATTACAGCCTTTTAGATAGGTACATGAACTGATGACTGACGACCTACAATTGATCTTCTAATGACATAAGTTATAAGTTTATTTATTTCCACTCTGCATCTAACAATTATAATGAAAATACAGATAATTTCACTGAAGTAAATATAAATATAAATGCAGTATGATCCAGTAATTATAAAATGCAGCATATACATGTGCAAATTACATTACAGAATAATTTTGGTGCATACAGTTTCAGCCTAAAAGCATAGCTTGACATAGCTGGAAATCTTAAAGAAGTGATTAATAATTGAAATAATAGACATAGAGCATTTATTTTCTCCAATTAGTTTAACATCAAAACTTTTTTAAATATTAAGTAATTATAATCATGGAGCAGGGCAGGGAAGAACCATAGGGTCATCTAGTCTCCTGCCCTTTCTTATAAATAGATTAATCAGATTAAAAATTAACAGTGATGCTGCAGATAACAAAAACAAATAAGAAAAATATACAAATAAAAACAGTATAAATGATACAAATTATCCAAAAAGAACTGGAAACAAAAAAATAATAAAGTTAGATACCAAAATCTAAACAAAACAATACAATTATTCAGTAATTAGGATTATTATATGTAGTAGTTTCAAATGTGGTCTTATTAACAGGGGAATTTGACATCGTTTCTTTGATGTCGTTTCTTTGACGTCGTTTCTTTGGTTAGCGGTCTTTATAACAAGAGCAATATGATCTTTAAATTCTTGTCAATCACATATGTATCCCTTAGATCTCGGACCTTATCAACTTGAGGTATGATAACATTATGTAAAACTTGAGGGTAACAATATTGGCCTGTTTAACTCTAAGCAAAGCACACTAACTAGTTTTGAATATTAAATACCACTTAGTTAAATTTATAACAGTATTATTTTTCACTAATCAAAAATCAAATCATTTATTGTTTTTCCCACATACGACATCGATTAAAGCTTAGTAGCGTAATTATAATACCCAATCAAATGGGAAGGCGTGGTGAAGAACATGCGTTATCGTATCAGCCACCCCAATTCAGTTCTGTTATAAATATTTCTCTGCAGTGCAGACGATAACTAATCAAAAATAATGAAATGTTGAATTATGCACTGGTTTACATCTATATAACATAAAAGAAAAATGCCCAAAACGAAATTTCACATTCTAAATGAGCAAAAAAAAAAGAAATAATAAAGAAATGAATTGTACTAGCATGCTAAATATAGCATAATTTGCATGTAACTCGAATTTAAGGAATTTTAGTATAAACTCAACTCATTATCAAGTTTCTGCACCGTATATTTTAGCTCGAGTATAAACGAGTCTCAAATACGCGGCATACTTTTAAATAACTATGGAAGTTTTTGCTAAATCAAAGTGGTTTATTTATCATATTGCAGCAATGATCAGGCTGAAATAACAACAACAAAATAATTACATATAATACTGCATAGAGCGTAAGTACAAATATAAATGTTTTGAATTATACTAATTTAAGAATTGTTCCTTTAATCACAAAAGTATAACTGCAAATAATATACAGTTCTAAATGTTAAACATCTGCTTGACACTGCATGGAGTTCTTATTGTTAAATGTGTTAAAAATTGCCTCCTGGCAAACAGCAATACGGGTACTCTTCATATGCTGAAATCTTCGAGATCCTCTAACTTTGTGTTTTATCATGTTTTTGTTTTATCACTAGATAAGATTACTCAGGAATATGAATACTCTTACTAGTGGACTAGCATGTGCTCGGTGCAGTTCGTGCCCGTCGCATCTTTTTGCAAACGGTAACTTTCAGGCGCATGTCAGTAGATGGCTCCACGTGACTGCGAACATGTGTCTTAATTCGGAAATTCAGCAAGTGTTTTCGTCTCAGAATAGAGAGCTCGTAAAAAAACAATTGGAAAAACTTCCACCGCTGAAATCCATACGGGCCATGCACTCATCGGCGAAGGAAGCAGCGGTTCTTGTGCCGATGTGTCACTGTAACGGGAAGCCATCCTTGTTGTTCACGCTCAGGTCTAGTCGTTTAGTAAATTACAAGTCACAAGTCAGGTAAATAATTCTTTTATCTCTTCTAATTTTGTTTAGACTTGTACGAGTTCAGTCAGTTTCGGTAACTTGGTCACTTATAGATAGATATTTTATTTCTGAAAATCAAATTTCCAACATGAATTACAAACTCGACGCATACCCGATGGTTTTATCAGCGGGCAGAGCTCGGGTAATGATTTCCAGATCATGCTAACAATTTGACTCAACATAGCTGCACAAGGTATATACACAGATATACAAATTTAGTTATAAACTCTATGAAGCGAAAAAACTATTTACTAAGCATTTGTACACATGTGATAAACAAATATTTTACCTATATGATAATCACAGTGATGCGGTAAGGTGCCCGCTAACAAAGCTATACTATTTTGAAAATGAAATTTCCAATTGACATTAATTCTCCATCAAATAAATTTGCAATATTACTATAATTTAACTCGTACTGTGATCTATAAAGTGCATTTTCATGGCACTCGCACAAAAAATGCTCTTCTGTCTGAATTTCTCCACAAAGACACAGCCTGCGCTCACGAGGTACATTTGCCCAACGACCTGCTTCTATAGCTAGATTGTGTGATGAGATCCTTATTCTTGTGATGATTATACATTTGTGCTCAGATAACTCTGTGTTCCCATAAATTGGGATTTATTTCCAAATAAGTCTTGCATTTTGTACGATCAGATAATTGCACAGTCCCTATTGTTACGGAGAATTATCTGTCTCCCTAAAATACGGTACTTGCAATAAGTTCTCTAGAACTTCAAAAAACACAACGTTTAGGTAAACATTTTAGAAATTTAAACAATCACACGGAGCAAATACGATGGAAAAAAGTAACCTCCTGTTCTTACTTTTTTCGTAAACATTGATGATGACCAATTTTCACAAAAATCAACATTGTATTCAACAACAAGTAGGTTATTTTGGTGTGGGTGAATTCATAACATATTACAACCATTAATGCATTTAATAATAATAATGATAATAATAATAATAATCTCTATTTATTTATTTAAAGTTTGCTTTTGGGTGAACAATTAACATTAGCTCAAAGAGCTATTATCGCCGACTGTAGATGACAACCTACAACTACATAACAGAGACTATTATTAACCCACTTTTACCCTAAATACCACGCGTCAGGCAGGGCAAAGCAGGCACCATTTTTAAAGTCTTTGGTATGACCCGGCCGCTGGTTCGAACTCACGACCTCCCAGACGGAAAGCAGACGCGTTACCGCTAGACTAAACCGTCTGGTAAAGTTAAATATTTAACTATACAGGAAAGTGTTTTATTGAGATCGAAATGTTAGTATTTGTGGTTTTTTTACATTTCTGCTTTTTGTTTTGTAGTCTGAGTTGTTTCACAAGTGCATCTCATCGTATTAAGTACTTTTATTGTGAAACTATCGATTGTGTTGTACCGTGTTTTAAATTCTTCACTGTAATCATGAGATACGTTCAGTAAACTAATAAACCAATGGATATATCTATAATCGATCATTCGCCTAACAGCTAATTAATTGAAAGATGGTGCTGAAAAAATGTGGAGCAACCGGGATCTGAACCCAGAACTTCCTGTTTAAACAGCTGATGCTCTGCCTAACACCTAATTAATTGAAAGATGGTGCTGAAAAATTGTGGAGCAACCAGGATTTGAACCCAGAACTTCCTGTTTAAACAGCTGGTGCTCTGCCTATTGAGCTATCGGCTTGACCTGACAAATCGCACACTAGCAACGCACAATCAATTAGAGTCACTTAGTAATGGTAGTGTTGCTCCGGATATCCGATTCGTATCCGAAAATGGCGATACTTGCGAGATTCTACAAGTATTCGTATCTGATATTATCCGGTAGTTATAAAAATTTGATATTCGAAAATATTCGCTATCCGGTTTTCGTTAACAGCTGAAAATAAATAAATAAAATATTTCCAAAAAACTTAGAGATTGTTTTAGCCCATGTTTGTGTTTTCAAGACAAAAAAATTTACACACATCTTTTTTCGTTTGTGTGCGGCAATATGGTGTATCTTCGGGCAAGGTCTTTTAAGATGATAGTCTTTTTTGACAGACTAAATGAAAACACTAAAGTTTACAAACATTTACTAATTTTTCATTATCCGAACTGATCCGCATATTCGAATCGAATTTAGCTAACCTATCCGGTTATAATCCAAATCCGTAAGTCACTTTGAGGAAATATCCGATGATATCCGGTATTCGCTATCCGGCAAAAAAGTGTATCCGGAGCAACACTAATTAATGGTACAGTGAAACTGTTTATTTTGTTTTGTTGTAACATTAGTTTTATTCACTGACAGTTATAACTCTGTGCGTTTATTACAGTTTTCCGGGTGGAAAATACGATGCAACAGACCCGAGTTTGATACACACCGCGATCCGGGAAGCGGAAGAAGAAATAGGAATAAATCCCAATCTTGTCAACATAGATTTGTGGGGTCAATTGCACAAGCTGTTAACATGGGTTCGTGTTGTTTGTTTTTAATGAATTTCACCGTGATTGTTTCATATCCACGTAATCTCTATGCATACTTTTTCAAAGATCAATCAATGTAAAGTTTCCTTGACAATTGGCAATAATTTACAGACTGTCAGTTTTCTGTATTGTTCTAGAACACTCTAGCACTCCTATTCTAATCCTGGTGAGACACACACTAGATTAATTATGTCTGTCTATCGAGTACAGCAGCATTGTCTACATACCGCGGTTATATTGATCGACACGCGGTATATGTATTGATCGATTCACCTCTGAGTTTGTCTGTTTGGCGACATAACGAATATAGTTTACATAAGCACTCATCCTAGCATGACATGGCAAGGGCGAGAAGCGAGGGTGGCGACTTAACGAGGTAAATATCAAAGCAGGAAATCCGTCCTGGTACTTTCTATGGCGAGAGACGAGTTTGGCGGCATAACGAGGGGCGAGATAACGAGGCTAGACTGTATGACAAAAACTTTATTTACACTTTATTTGGAAATAGCAATATGACTTTTCAAATTTTCCGATTAAGGATACAATTTCTTATATATTTTCCAGTTATTGTCACGTGAGTTATCTCCATATTGTGTCCTCCACGTTTGTCGATTTTCTATATAGTGTCTCTCTGCCAGTTGGTTGACAGAGATTTTCACTTTTTCTAGGATGGGGCAATTGTTGTTCACCCGGTGTTAGCATATATAGGAAGTGTTGAGCCCGACTGCTTGACTTATAATAAAGATGAAGTAAGTAAAATAAAATTGCGATCAACATTGCAAGATGGCAGCACAATACATTCTGCAATTACATTAAATGTTATTTTGGTTTTTTACACCAAAGCTGCTGAGTCATTGGCAGGCTGCATAAGATTATGGATATCCATAAAGTAAGACCAAAAATCCATAACATAAAATTTGAAAAATCCATATAATAAGAAATGCATAAAATAAAAAAATATTTTTTTTGTGATTTTTTGTACAAAATAAGGCAATCAAAACTGAATACAGGCATTGGATCGGAAACTTCAGCCTAGAGGGCATTCTACATTCGTACCAAATAGATTAATTATTTAAACTGAAGTGATGAATTACAAGGCATTGTCTCGTAAAATTTGATTAAATTCGAAGTGATATGAAACCGATAAAATTAAAACTAAGTCCAGCGTGTTTAAAAACACGTTTCAAGCCTCCTGTTTTTACTTTTTAATTGATTTCCCCCTGGGCATCTCATTCCAGATATAGTCTATTTCTTATTTTATTGATATCCATAAAATAAAATTTCAAAAATCCACAAAATAAGCTATTTTATTTATTTTATACATATCCATAATCTTATGCACCCTGGTCATTGGCATTGTTTTTTGTCACTATATTTGACCACTGAACACTAATTATGTGGTCAGCAAATTGGTGCAAGCTCTGTGTTCTTTACCTAGTTTTTGTCGTTAATTTTCACCAAAACTGACAAAATTTCACACATTTCGCATAAACCATGAACTTGTTTTCCTTTTGTACATTATCATACATTGACTTTGTATTGAAGCTAAGTACAACTTTCTGTTTATTATTTTTTCCGTGGGCGTCAATCGTATCATCGTTTTTGCTTTGTTGACACATTGTTGCTGTCAGTGAGAAAGGCAATGTCTATGTCTGTGAGGTGAATTAAGATTCACATTCATTTGGTCTCATTTGTATTAAATACTAACGTTACTGTGAATGATAAATATTTTTGTATAACTGTGTTATTATTTTACTATTATCTATATTATTTTCTTTATTTTAGATTGTAAAGTTATTTTTATATTGTAGTCTGAAGTTAATCAGTTACTTCAATGCATAATTTACGTAAATACAGTCAACCTCGGATATAAGGGACACCTCGGAATCGGAAAAACGTCTCTTATAGCCAAAGTTGAGTAAGACCAAGGATGCATCTAGACCTGTACTTTTACCCATATTTTTGTGGATTATTGTCACACATTCAGTGCAAACGGTATGTAGAAAGCTCATTCAGTGATGCGAGATGTATGTGACCGCGGAAACCGAGCTGTTCGAAGGAATTGTGGTTAAAAATTGATCCCTTATATGAAGGCTGCATAAGATTATGGATATCCATAAAATAAGACCAAAAATCCATAAAATAAAATTTGAAAAATCCATAAAATAAGAAATGCATAAAATAAAAAAATGTTTTTTTTTGTGATTTTTTGTACAAAGTAACGAGTTGTAAGCATTGGCAACACTGAAAACGAACGTTAGAAGGAGAGAAAGAGAAAGAAAACAAACCAACAAAAGCGCATTTCCGGATTTGCTATTTTACATTGTTTTTTTCTCATTGTCTTTTTGTTATTAAGATGGCGAAGTTTCAAAGCATGACCTGGAGTTCGGTATGAAAATAACTGAGAGAGACCCAGCCATTGTCTTGTAAAATTTGATTAAATTTGAAGTGATATGAAACCGATAAAATTAAAACTAAGTCCTGCGTGTTTAAAAACACGTTTCAAGCCTCCTGTTTTTACTTTTTAATTGATTTCCCCCTGGGACAGATATAGTCTATTTTTTATTTTATTGGTATCCATAAAATAAAATTGCAAAAATCCATAAAATAAGCTATTTTATTTATTTTATACATATCCATAATCTTATGCACCCTGCTTATATACGAGGTAATTTACCTGGGCTTCTATTACGTGGGACCTGAAGATATTGTCCCTTGTAACCGAAAGTCTCTTATATCCGAGTACCTTATATACTAAGATTTTTACATAGGAACGTTACGAAAAATCGGGACCAGTGTTGGTAGTCCCTTATAAGCGAGTACCTTATACCCGAGGTTGACTGTATCTTTCTTTAGATTGTAAAGTTATTTTTATATTGCAGTCAGAAGTTAAGCAGTTACTTCAATGCATAATTTACGTAAATAATGTCAATTTTTCCATCTCAGGTCGATGAGGTTTTCGTGGAGAGCATAGAAAGCCTGTGCGACGCTTCACAGCACCGGCACACGCAGTTCCGTTCGTACGGCGGCTACTCGCTGCCCGTGTTTCACGGCACGAAGCACAAAATCTGGGGAATGACCGCCGTCGTGACGCACCACGTGTTAAGACTGATCGCTCCGAAAACGTACAGGACAAAAAAGGTTAAATATATAAAGCCGCTTTTGCAAAGCTGATGTCCACTGCGGTACCGGATTTCGCTAGGAAAAGTTCATCACTTTCCCATTCAGAGGTTGTTAACAATTGTGACATCGTCATTTCCGTGTTTTGCTACCTATAAAGTGAGACATGCAATATTTAAACTGCGAGATTTTAAAGATTTTAAATGTGTTGTTGCTTTTATACTGAGAATCTTTAGCAGCATTGGAATGTCATTTCTATGGTGCGCACCTCAAAGTTTTGACCCCGTGAACGGGGCCAAATTATTGTGAAATTAGCAGCAATGTAAATGCCCACAATTTACTCCAGCGACCTGTATTGCAGGGGTGTGCAAATTGCGGCCCGAGGCCACTTGCAAATTGCGGCCCACCGAGAGAATTTGTGCGGCCCGCGAAGAGATTTGTCAACCTAATGAAAGTGCGACCCGCGCGATTAATTGAGTGTATCCAGCTGAAGTCCGTGCCACGATCCCAAAGATAGTGCGGGTAGTTTTTTCTACTAGATCGGATGCCATTAGCCCTTACAAGACGGTTGTAGCTTAATGTCACTGTACTACACAGACTGTGTGATTCACATTACTAATATGCATTGTAATGAAATTACCACTATCTGTCCTGAAAGTAGAAATATATGGTTTGTAATATAAATTTTAATAACTTCTGAAATAGTTACTTGAGTATAGTAGTAATGATGTACGCAGGTCGGATGCAAAAAATCATTATTAGGCCTTTCTGTACTTGGCTCCCTGCCTGTGGCCTGCAGGAATTGCGGGAAAGTTTAATGTGGCCCGGCTAGTCAGATAATTTGCACACCCCTACTGTATTGAGTTAAGAAGACACACAGTCACTGTTCACGGATGGGAGTGTGAATTTGTTGACAGTTGTGTTTGAAACCGAGTGGAAATTTTACAGCAGTTATCATTGCAATTTTATGTACGGCTTTACTTGATTCTTCCGAATGAAACTTCCGTGTAATGAAACCCATTTGGCAGCCAGGGTGTGCTGTATTCAATAGCAGCAAAAACGCGAATAGTTTGAGCTTTTTGAAATCAACGATCGAAGATTTCGCTTTTTCTGCTAGCTTGCCACGAATTGCTAAAGCTGGGCATTTAAATTTAATGTGTCTGATGCTATTTCACATCAGAGGGCAGCACCACCTCTGCGGGCAGAGCATAACTATATGATGCTGAAGTGCCATACTAATAGAGTTTAGTTGATGTGTGCATGATGTTGTTTGGGTACTTTATCTTGCTGCACTGAAAGAAAGTGGTTCCTAACATTTACCGAGAGAACTTGTTTACAGATGCAAAAACTGCTACTTTTAATGGCTAGTTTTGTTCAAAATTATGAACCGTTTCAATTCGTACTTATCGTTCCTTCATCGACCACGTGCTAACAATGCGAATTCAGTCACGTGCGATTCAAAACTTTTTTAATTGATTTAAACAATACTGTAACCAGTTGTGTGTAATACTGAGTGTCCGTTAATTTTATTGATAAGTTTTAAAATAACCCACAAATTGTCTGAGTTTTTTTATACAAGCAAAGCATGAATCATAACGCAATACTAAACATCAGTAGCATTTTACATACAGTACTTTTACACTACATTTGCTTGGTATGGATTTAGCTAACTTCATTTGTAATTGCGAAGTCTTTATGTCGACCATCATATGATACATAATCATTGAACTTGTATTTCAGTCGACTCTAAGCTATTTCTTCAGTTCCCAAGACCAATTATAATATCACTTAAGATGTACAATAGGCGCCGCTTAGTAGACTCAATCCAGGGATGAGAATTTTCCGCGGAACGTGGAATTCCGGGTTTTTGGAAGACCAGTAGTGCCATTTTTGTAAATCGCATAAATTCGTTGAGAAAATTTTTACGGACCCAGTACATTATTTCCCAAGCTGACCGCTAGTTGGCAGGCCGTCACTGCGTTTACATCACGTACATCTATGTATAAAAATATAGAATCAATTGTGCGGAGTTATTTGAGTCAATTGCAGACAGTTTTTATATACGTTTGCATAGCAGCGGTCAGTACTTAGGCGTTTTTGAGACAATTAGGTATCATGTATCCTTGATAGTTGGGTATTTGAAATTATGCATGAAACAAGGTAACTGATATTTTAAGTCCACTTAGAGGCTCTCTATCATCACAAAATTGCAATTTGTTGCTTCGCCCCTTGAACTCCCATGGGGGCCTACGCGGTCCCCAAAACCCGGCCTGTTTCAGAGTTTTTTGCAATTTGTCATTCTCATCCCTGACTCAATCGCTTAATTGACTCAAAAAAACGCCTAGTACGTGTCACTTCTATTCAAATGTGCTTTAAAACTGTCGGTAATTGACTCAAAATTTTTGCTTCACACGTTTCAATAAGACACTTTTTTGTGACCAATAAGTTTTTATGGCTTTTATATCATCTTAGTTCGCTTTTGTCCTATAACATACATAGAAATAATCACGTTAACTACAGTTTTGTGCACAAGGAGGAACGTTTAGCATAGGGGCTAATTATGCTAGCCTAATGGTTTGCTTTGACCCACCCGTCCACTGCAATTAACCTCGTTATCCGAGAATTCCTGGAAGCCAAACATTTAATTACTTGTTTAGCTGTTTGCTTTTGAAGCTCTGGTTCTCCTTGTCTTTGCCAGAATGTTTAATCAGTTAGATGTTGCTGTTGTGCCTGAGATGCAGGTACAGTACAGTAAGTCACAATTATGGCAAGCGGGAGCTTAGGCCAAACTACAGACAAATTACTTGCGGGGAAACACGTGCACCCCCAACAGTTTAAGCACCGTAGTTTAGAATAATGTAGAAAAGTATGCTTTTTAATTTATTGCTAACTAATTCACTGATATAAACTAATATTTTACAATATTTTTTTCTAATTTTTAACTGCACAAAGGAATTTAGGCATTAATTATTTTCTAAAATTCATTAAAAACCTTTGCAATGCATATTGAGCTGATATAGTCATACTTCTATACCAGTAATACTACACCCATCGGTTAATAGGTTCACTCGGTTAACTGGGTCAAAACACTTCAGTCCCAAAGTGAGTCCATTAAGCGGCGCCTACTGTATTTGTATTGTTGAAAGCACTTCAATATATGCCGGCTGTTGTGTATCGTCTTCACTAGACCTTGCCTCCCTCAAAGAACGATATGACATGAGAATTAAACAAGATCCACAGCACCATAAACCATTAAATAGGCAATCATCTTTTTTATTACATGTAGTAGTTCTTTTAATAAAACGATCGGTCGTGTTACATTCAGTATTACTGATATTTTCACAAGCAGGCCAGATTCTGCTGGCATGGATTATTTAAAGCAGGGGTGTGCAAACTGCGGCCCGCCGAGAGATCTTGTGCGGCCCGCGAAGAGGTTTGCCAACGTAATGAAAGTGCGGCCCACGCAAACCAGCTGAAGTCTGCACCAATATTGCAAAGATAGTGCGGGTAGTTTTTTCCTCTTGATCGGATGGCATTCACCCTTAAAACACGGTTGTCACTTAATGTCACTGTACTACACAGACTGTGTGATACACATTACTAATATGCATTGTAATGAAATTACCACTATCTGTCCCGAAAGTAGAAATATATGGTTTGTAATATAAAATTTTAATAACTTCTAAAATAGTTTCTTGAGTGTAGTAGCGCAAATCGGATGCAAAAAATCGTTATTAGGTCCTACTGTACTTGGCTCCTTGATCAAACTGCATGTGGCCCCCAAGAATTGCGGGAATGTTTAATGTGGCCCGGCTAGTCAGATAATTTGCACGCCCCTGATTTAAAGGTCAAAAATTCAACATAAAAACAAGTTTTCTTTGGTACAAAGAGATAATCGTAACAGAAAATTTGACACTAATTTTATTAAACTTCATGGCTTCCTTTCTAATCCCCAAAACATCAGCAAGTGTCAGAAAATCTTTCTAGTTAGAGCACTTTCTTTCTGTGTTTGTGGTAAACTGAAACTAAAGTGTGCTGTATTTGATACTTAAATAACCAAAACTCAACATTCTATTAACAGACAGTGATCCCATCAAACAAGAAGAAATGCTGTTAGCTGTTATAACTTAACTTTGCTAACTTACAGTATATACTTATGTACAAGTCGAATTTTTGGGAGGCGATTTTAAGGTGAAATTTTTAGGGCCAACTTATACTTAAGATATGTTAAGTCGAATTTTTGGGAGGCGATTTTAAGGTGAAATATTTAAGGTCGACTTATGCTTAAGATATGTTTTTGGGAGATGTCGTTAAAGAGTCGTCTACAATACAAATATCTAAAGAAATGATCCTTCATTATATGCTGGACTGAATGAACACTCATACTGTGATACTTTACATCAGAAAATGCTCGCATCTTGACATTACTTCACAAAATTAACAAACATTACTGTAATTTATTTTAATGTAAGTGAAATTAAGTTAAAATTTATATAATACCGGTAAATAAACTAGCGACGGAGCACTCGATCAGAAAATGGAAATCGCCAATGTTGTGCAGGTGCTGCTGCCTGTCGGCTTCCGTGGGAAGCTTTACACTGGCCTTGCATATGCGTGTTTTACTGGCAAAACTGATTACCAGCATACACGCGTATATAAAATACAACTACGCAGAGGTATTAATTTTAGTAAATTATTTTTTTCTTCAAATAGGAAGCTGATTTGTTACTCGGCCATTGTTAACATCATATACTCTGGAAGATCTTAACATTTTAGGGTCGATTTGTACACAGGTAATATATAAAATGATGCAATTTTTGGTCTTAAAATGCACATCGACTTGTACATAGGGTCGACTTGTACACATGTATGTACTGTACTTCAGAATTTGTTGCTGCTCTTTTTGCTAACAATCTCTTAAGTCATACAGGCGAAGGTTTCCACAGTTTACATTGTTAAACAAAGTGAAAAAGAATGTTTCGACTGTAGTATTTGCATTTTTAGTCACGTCCTAACATTAAGTTTAACAAAAATTGTACAAAATACGAATCACTGTAATTTAAACCATAAAAAACATAACAAAATAAAAATTGACATACCACATTAATTCAGTTCAATAAAATGTATCTGATTAAAAATAATCCCTTGGCCGCCACGCATAAAAAAATGTGTCAGAATGTACTGCTTTTTTTTAAATTACCACCTTCCGCCTTTCTTCTTTTTCTTCTTAGTTTGTGGCTGCGGTTTTTGCTGTCGAGGTCCCTGAGGTGCAGATTGTGTCGATCCCGGTTTGGGACTTTGCTGCGATGTTGCAGGACCCACAGGAGGCATTTTACCGGTTTCCATGTCTCCCATGGAACTTATTGCTCCCTGAGTCCCTTTACCTATTTCCTTTCGCTTGTCTTTCTTGCGGCTTTTATAACCAGATCGTTCGCGTTTTGGCAACCACCTTTCCGGGTCCGGGTCAACACCAGGATCGTAGCTCTTGGGCAACTTGCCCTTTTTCTTCTTCCGGTGTTTTGCTTTCTCATTGGTTACAGCGGCAGGAACAGAGGGCGAGCCATCTTGTTTCGCGGCCACTTTCTTCATATACTTGGTTGCACCACCGACAGACATGTTTACAGATTCTAGAGCATCAACGTCAATACCTCCCGAGAGATCGGCTGCCGGCGGCAATTTCTTACTCAGAGAAGCGGCTTTTTTAGGATCAGCTTGTGAATACGCCATAATTAGCTGAGCTAATGTTGTCACATCATGGGAATCCCTGCTGTGCAGTTCCTCCAGCATTTTCACTGCAGTATCGGACAACCCATGTTTCAAATGAAACTGGGAACTCTCCTGAATTAGGACCACTAAGTCGGGTGACTGAGGTTTGCTTATCTTGTACCAGTTGATCGCCTTTGTCAAGGCCGACGAAGCAGAGGTCCAATCGCCGATGCTCCCAAAGAGAGTAACCAAGGCAGAGACCACTCCGGGCTTGTAGCTGTACTCTCCTAGAGATTGTAACCTTTCACAAGCCGCTTTGACATTGCCTTGAATTAAGAACAGCTGTGCTAAGATCAAATACAAAAACGTCTTGTCATCTGTCGTGGTTTTGTGTAGGTAATTTTCCATGTATTGAACAGCCTTCACCACCTGTTTGCTGCGGCACAATTCGGCAACTAGTATGATATGAGGCGTGTCGCTCTCTGGATATCGCAACTGCAACTGATTAGCCAGGTGGCGGCACTGTTCGGCCTGATTACTGTACAGTGCTACCAAGCACTGATTCATAGCCACGGACTTCTGTTGTAGGCTGTTGAGTTTGTGGTGAAGCCCATCGGCAGTAGCAACGCGCATTTTTTTCTTCGAATCGAACAAATTCTGGTCTTTGTTTAAGCACACAATATTGTTTGAGGCAACCGCCGTCACTGCAACGTCTGATGGTTTCTGTTTCAGAACTTGATTGTAAATATTGGAAGCCTTGGTGGTTTTATCTTGCACTTGTAAAACGTACGCCAGTTGCACTCTGACTATTTCTAAATCTTGTTCTATTTCATCTTCTGTAATATCGTCATCTGTTTCCAGACGTTTCTGACACAAGTTTTCGGCTAAATGTAGCTTGGATTCAGCTCCAGCATAGTCGTGCTGCGCTATTAAATAACAAGCGGAATTATACGCTAACTCAAAGGTCTCCTCGCGTAAGCCATATTTCATGGATTTTGGTTCGTTTCTACTACTTAGCCCTGAAAATACAGCTGCGAGATTGGTCTCTCTTTCATCCTCGAAATCGTCGCTGGAATTCTTAATAAGCTCTCTGTAAGCATCGTAACTTTCTTGGTATCTTTCAAGCCGGTACAGTACTTGGCCTAGCAACTCCTGCACCTTACTGCTGGGATTAGCAATACCTTGAAGAGTTGCCAGTGCCGCTGGGACTTGATTTAACCGATACTGGCAGTATGCTTTCTCAAACGACAGCAAACTTACTACATCGTTCGGTAATTTATTTAACAGTTTTTGTGCATCATCAAACTTTGACAGTTGAATTAGACAAACCACTTTACAATGCAGTGCTGTAGGATCATCTGGTAGCAATTTCAGGATTTTATTGGTGGTTCTCAAAGCCCTTTCATATTCTTGATTTTTGCCAAGACGATTCAGTTCAGTGAATAATCCAGTAACGTTTACCTGGGAGCTTTGCTGTTCCTTTGACGACATATTACAGCCTTAATTTTTAATGTATTCGTGCATTTGACAGATTCACAACACTGAATCACTTAGAGGCAAAACAATACCTTCAAGGCGACGAAAATTTTAGTCATTTTAATAGAAACTGTTTGCTTGGATCATTCTCAAGAAATTGCACAAATTTCTACAGACAATATAGTACACGTTGCGGCAAATGCGAGTGTACCTGCGCCCTCTTTTGCTGGACGAGGGCGTAATTATAGTGAAAAGTTGATAACTCGTCACGAGAATACAGAAGCAAGTTCATTGCTAGCATTAAATGCATACATAAAAAATCAGGGGTGAGCAGTCTCTACCAGAAAGCAAATTCGAATCAAACCGAATTTGTGACTATCGAATTCGAACCGAACTTCAGTGTTTCGAATTCGAATTGAGATTGAAAGATTTTCGAACCACCAGTAAAAATTAGTCTTACAAAGATCATGTGTATCACTAGATTTTGTTCTGCAATGAAACGACTAGTAATTTGTTTAAAATTGTGCACAGAAATCACTGCTAAATTACGCTAATTGCATGTTGTTGCAATCGTTCTAGTGAACAAGGACATATGTGATTGAAGTGCTGAATTATTCGAATCTATAGTTTTGGATTCGAATTGAGTTCGAACTAAAAAAACTCGTTCGAATCGAATTCGAGCGTTCGAATTCGATTTGAACGTTTGAACTCAAACGTTCGATGCTCATCACTATAAAACATGAAGTATATGGGGACTAATATGACAAAAAACTAAGTACAAAGAATTTGTACTAAAAGTAAAAAATTGGCAAATAAAAAAATAACGAATATAAATATCTGAGGGGCTAGTTTAATACTTAAAATAATTATTATCTGATGTTTGAAAAAGGAGAGAGAATATAAAATTTGTAATTTCTCAGGTATTGGCTATTGTTAGTGAAACAAAAGTAGGTTCTTCTGTAACAGTAATACTTTTAATGTTATTCGAAAATCTGGTTGTTCCATCTATGAGAAAATAATATCAAGGCTAACCTCACTCAAACAGAAGTAGATATGTTAGAGAGTATTCACTGTTCAGAGAGACGCATTATCAAAAATCTTCTGCCAAAAAACAGTACGCCATATTGGGGCATGCTAGCTGAATAATAATAAAAACAATAATAATAATAATAATCTCTATTTAAAGTCGGCTTTTTTGGATCAACAATTAACATATGCTCCGAAGAGCTTTTGGGCCGACTATAAATAAACTACCGCTGTATCGGACACACGACCTACCAGATGGAAAATGAATGCGTTACCACTAGGCCAAACTGGCTAAACCTAAACCAAAACTGAAATGTACACATGGCCTTTGATATGTAGAATAGAATATAAAAATCAATGCACTGTCACTTATTAATAAATTCAAATGATGAAAGGTTGGCTAAGCAGGTTTTAAGAATACAAATAAGTAACAATTTTTATAAATGTTGATATCCTGATACTAAAGATATTATGATAAACTGCAAAATTGTACTAAACGTAGTTGATATAAAATTCAGTCAAAGAGCCTAAATGGAGAAGTACATAAAAAGTGAAATTAATTTGTTTATCAAAACTGAACTTAAAATTAAAACAGAGAACATGAAAAAATTAATATTTCTAAAAAACAGCAGTTTTCAAATGCAAAAATATGTGTTAAAATGTCGTTTAGACGAGGTCAAAGAAATCATGACCATAAGGTTAAACATGATTTATCTAAAAGCGAATTTAAAACATTTGTATAAAGAAGATTTGAATATACATTAATAAATGGGTATTATATGTGCAAGGTATTAGTATTACACACATAGATAAATATAGTAAAGTTGAATTGTATGTCACAGAGCTTTCGCAGGTAAAAGCGTAATTGTTAATTGGCGAAAAAGAAGAAATTTATGTGTACACAGGGAACAAAAATACGTGTTTTTGAACTTGCAAACCAACACTTTTTATTGATGTCACTTTGGTCGCCAATTAAGGTGAAAAGAATCATGTGTATCCAGGGTGTCCATGTAAGTTTGACTCACAGAGCATGACTTTTGGTAAACTTGCTATGCCCCTAGCTTAGTACCAACAACTGTCAACATTTCAATTACTTAAGTCGCATTTCATTGGTATTCTGTTACCAAGTCCCTGCTGCACGGTTGAAGATAATAACTATACTTAATCTATTGTATTCGAAAGAAAACTAACTGAATTAAAATAAATACGTTAGGTGGTGCGCCAGTATTACGCGATTTTTTTGGCATGCAGATCTCAGCAAGGTGTGAACGTGAAAGATATAAGAATAAATTTTCATTCATTTGCTTTATTATATTATACTGGAAATTTGATTAGTTGTGTTGAAGGTAAACTCGTTATATTGTGTAGTTTGTTTAAAATCATCTTTTTTCATGCTAATCTAACGCTCATTCAAATATTAGTAATGTGGACTCGCGAAGCGAGTCATTCCTAGACCTATTGCCATTATCTTATTTCCATACAGTCGTTGAGAAATTGATTTGGTTCTGTCTAAGACTAAATTTACCAGTCTAGGCCTGAACGAAATTTAAAAGAAATTGAAATATCTGTTATTGGAACTTACAACTTTGTAATTAGAGGTTATGCTTTGATATCAGAGATGATTTATTGCAGTCTTCCGGATTTGATCAATGTGCTTACATTGGGCCCACGCTGTACGGCACCCTGCAATTTTCATCTCCTGGGTGTGCGAGCATGGTCATCCACTTTCAGTTTTAACTTACTGGCTTCAGAGACAAACGTTTTAGCGTAATAATTATTAATGATAACAGCTACGTATTATCTGCACATTATCACTTCTTTGGGCAGGTCAGCTAGTGCAGTTGTTTGCAGTGCTAGTACATATATGTCGGCGTTTGGGGCTGTTGTCACTCCAGACCTTAATAATTATTAAAAGCAAAATACCAAACGAATAAAATATCAATTTAATGAAAATCGGTGACATCCCAAACTGAAAACAGAGTGATGTAGGAAGAAAATATTTGAGCAGTAACAAAAACAAAAGCTGGCAAAAGATTAAGGTAGCAGAGAAGGAGAAACGAAAAGAAACTACAGAAACCTATAGTCCTTACTTAGTACTCTTAATTATTGAAGAGGAAGAAAAGGGTATTTCAAAGCATGTCGAAAACTTTCCATGCAATATTGTATTACTCATCATTATGCTTACCTGTTTAAATTATGTAACTTTAACAGAAAAATCTTTTTAATTTTAAATGTTTGTGCCAACTGGTAAACCACCGTTTCGTTCACACTGTGAAACTGACTCATCGAAAACGCATTATTGGTCTTATCGGCAAAACAAAGTAATTTATGCAGTTGGTGGAGTGAGTGTTACGAATGCTCTGATTCTTTTTTCAACTTTATGCAATGTTACCTAAACTTACTTCAATTTCTTGCTAAGCAACTGACTGTATTGTGAAATTGGAAATATGAATTTTGCTTATTATTATGGCCTTTTTTGTTTTAGCTTAATATGGATGGTCATATTCCTTTTCTTGAATGGTCACCTTGCTACAAAGGAGTCGTAGACATTAAATTAAACTAAAGTCGACTGCGACTTTGTGACTCTGTCTTAGTATGCAGTATGCTAAGCACAGGACAGTTGCTGTGCAGTCTGATGAGTATTGTTTATTGTATAATCACACATTGAGGACTAGATTGACCGGACAGTGAGCTTTTGGCGAGCATAATGCATGGACGCTTGAAAGTACGAACAAGCGCCGAACAGCAGGAAGCCAAGAGAAAAGAGAGAGCGCTCAAGGTGAAAAAATACCAAGCTGCCATCAGCAGAGCATTTGAAAAAAGAGATAAGAAAGAGTACGATGCCGAGGCATTACAGATCACGGGCCAATTACTGTCTGCTAATCCAGACATTTACACAATGTGGAACTATCGTCGAGAAATATTTACCGACATTAAGGAGAATGCGCCAGAAAGAGTGGAAGCTTTGTGGAGAGAGGAACTCGAGTTTCTCGAATCTTGTCTCCGAGTGAATCCTAAGTCGTATGGAGTGTGGCACAATCGATCCTGGTTGCTAGGCAACATGCCGAATCCCGACTGGAAGCACGAGCTGCTCCTGTGCAACAAGTTCCTGGAGTACGACGAACGAAACTTTCACTGCTGGGATCATCGTAGGTTCGTAGTGAAAATGTCCGGAGTTCCCACCGAGGATGAATTGGAGTTTACTAGCTCCAAAATAAATTCCAACTTCTCAAACTATTCGTCGTGGTATTACAGAAGTAAACTGCTGGCCAAATTGTATCCCGATAAAGAGGGGGATGGACGGGTTGCGGAAGACGTTTTACTCAAAGAATTTGAACTAGTACAGAACGCTTTCTTTACCGACCCCAACGACCAAAGTGCTTGGTTTTACCATCGTTGGCTACTAGGAAAAGGTGATCGTAGTCTAGCTATTGATTATTTGTACGTGTCCCGGGCTGCGTGTAAAGTCATCGTTCGTTTTAATAAAAAAGTTAAAGTCGGATGTGACGGAGTCCAACTCTCCGTCCGAGCGAATGATGTTGAGGTGTCGAATTGTAAGTGGATCAATTCCGATCCGCGTGATCCGTACGGTGCGCTATGGCTGACGGGTTTGCCGAGTTCGGTCTTCTCAACTACGGGCTCAGTTGTCGTTACCGTAAGTTTGGTAAGCGCGGAAAGCTCGTCGGGGAAAGCCTGTGCGCTCGGCGCCGATGATAGCCACTCGACGGATGCCGAGACCAACAGTTTCTGCGGGTCGGAGATGACGCTGGCGAAGACGGAAACGCTCACGAACGAGCTGGAGATGTGCAAGCAACTCGAGGATCTAGAACCGGACAATAAGTGGGTGATGCTGACCATCGTCTCATTACTGAGAGCTATAAAACCTGTTTATTCGGAGAGAGAAATGCTGGGATACTTGGAGGAACTGAAAACCGTCGACCCTTGCCGACGTAACTATTACGATGACCTGGCGAGCAAATACGTCGTGGAAAATGCGCTGATACGACAGCGCCATCTAGGAGGGACGTGCAGTTTTTCCGGTAAATCCTTA
The DNA here is from genome assembly GCA_030141605.1 of Tubiluchus corallicola. NCBI lineage: Eukaryota > Metazoa > Priapulida > Priapulimorpha > Priapulimorphida > Tubiluchidae > Tubiluchus > Tubiluchus corallicola. The sequence continues at coordinate 51,599 of JAQGDQ010000630.1, read as the reverse complement.
ACGTCGTTGTACTACATGGAATATTTTGCGACTGCTACGGTTATAGACCTTTCTTGTAACAAGCTGGTCGGTCTTAAGCAGTGCTGCCATCTGTTGTGCGCTAAAGTACTAAAACTCGATAATAACGAAATTGAGTGTCTCGATGGATTGGAAACCCTGGTGGTGTTGGAGGAGCTGTCTATTAGGGGAAATCGTGTAAAAAGCGTAAAAGCCCTGAAGCCATTGACTAACTGCATAAAACTAGAAAAGCTTGATCTAAGAGGTAATCCGCTGTGCATTGGTGATAGTTTTGATCGCAATTCAGCCGATGGTATTCGACATGTAAGAGACTTGCTGTTTTAGTGAATTATTGAACGTGGGACTATAGCACGGGTGTGCAAATTGTGGCCAGTGCCGAAAAACCTCGATTGGAGTAAGTGTGTACCAGACATTATTTTATTCGTAGAAGCTTTTAAGCGTTCTCTGCTTTTCTTTAAACCATGGTCAATTTTTCTGTAAAGCTGTTATTTGAGATTAAAGTGGAAGTTATTATTACATCACACATGATGCTTCGTACTTACGTATTGTCTCGCTTCGTTATGAATTTGAAACTGTGTTTTTTATTGTACGTTGAGTTGACTGGTTGTATGTGGAAAATATTACATTTAACTTCAATATTTTGTTAGATTTTGTTACTATGTATTTAAATATGTTCGTTATCTTTTATTATGTATGTATGCAGTGTTGGATTATAATTTGTAACTATGTCTATTGTATATGATCGTTGTCGTTCATTGTGTCTGATGCGTTAGATCAGGGGTGTGCAAATTGAGTGTATCCAGCTGAAGTCCGTGCCACGATCCCAAAGAGAGTGCGGGTAGTTTTTTCTACTAGATCGGATGCCATTAACCCTTACAAGACGGTTGTAGCTTAATGTCACTGTACAACACAGACTTTGTGATACACACTACTAATATGCATTGTAATGAAATTACCACTATCTGTCCTGAAAGTAGAAATATATGGTTTTTAATATAAATTTTAATAACTTCTAAAATAGTTTCTTGAGTGTAGTAGTAATGATGTACGCAGGTCGGATGCAAAAAAAAACGTTATTGGGCCTTTCTGTACTTGGCTCCTTGATCAAACTGCCTGTGACCCGCAGGAATTGGGGGAAAGTTTAATGTGGCCCGGCTAGTCGGATAATTTGCACACCCCTGGGCTATAGGAATATGAGCATTCACTTTAATGAAATCGCATCGGCCGTTTGTTTAAAATTTACAGTAAGGTGGGAAATTGATTCAGAAAGAAGCAACAGTCAACAATGTTATATTTTAGAAGCATATATGGTTAAAGCAGTTTTGGGTTTATTGCACAGGGGTTACTGTGCTGTATGCGATGAGTTATCTAAATGATAAATGCATTTTGTTAGTTTTTACTTATACCGACCGTGCCTAATACATATGTATAAATATGTTGTGTTTTGTTTCTCTTGGAAGGCTCGTAGAGAAAACCAGATTATTATGCGAGAATTCTACAACACAAAAGTATGAAGGAACGCGAAATGTATACAGTAAATGTGATAATCTGGAAACGTGAAAGCGTATCTGAGAATCTGAGAACACAAGAGAATGTGAGAGAGTAAACTTTAGTGGGCAGCTCCGCCTTATATATCAGTGCCAGGGAATAATCTAGAAGTAGAAAGTTCTAGAATCTTCTACAAGGTAAGAAGATTGTTCTACAATACTATAGAATATTCCAGATGTCCACAACAAAATGTTAAAGTTTACTCTTGTTTTTTTAAATTGTTTTTATGCCACGCATCTGTGATATTATTTTTTTAAATTTGTGAAGAGAATTATTTAAATTTTGTATCATCTATCTGTCAAAAAAAGGGTTCGTAGGTGCTTTTTCATCTAAGGGTGTAACTGTGTTGTAACGGTAGATACCTACCACTGTATTAACTTATAACAGTAATAGAAATAGTAGTTATAGGTATGATGTATGACGTGACGTAGGAATGAGTGTAATAATATTTGTAGCAGCTTCTAAATTTATCAAATTATGTGAACTTTGCTATGATTATAAATTTCTCGCGGTTTTTGTAATTTTAATAATTTGGATGTGGTTACATGCGTGGGATATGTAACATTAGCTAATCATTAATACGTAACTGTTAATTAAGCGTTATTAATTAATAGTTCATCAGTAATCAATCAACTCACTATGCAGTAGCCTGGCGAAACTTATACTTAGCTGCTAATATGTGTGTCGAGGTGTTAATAAATAGCTTTGAATGTAAACAGTCATTTGCATGTGCATATTTTTGTATAGACATTAAGCAAGTAGTAATTTTTTTACAGTGCTAGCCCACCACAAACAGTTAAGAAAAACTCTTATGCTGCTAGCCCACCACAAACAGTTAAGAAAAACTCTTACGCTGCTAGCCCACCACAAAGAATTAGAAACCGCACCTGTGACAGATTGAACATCGGGGTTTTATAGAAAAAACAACATAAAATACTAGAATTGGCTGTTGAGTAGTAGCTTTTTAGTTTCCATGCATAAACTGGGTCTTGTGGTTAAAAAGACAGCACCCAAGAAAGTGACAAGTTAATTTGTATCTGAATCAAAAGTTAGTTTTTGTTAACCATTCTGATTATTTTACTTAATTTTTAATAATAATAATAATAATAATAAATTTATTTGAAGTGTAAATACAAATACAATATCAAGAAACACTGGGAAAAAATAGATATTAATAATAATGATTATATGACAGCGTGCGTAATAAATGGCAAGAACCAGAAGTAAAACTGCGTCCAAATAATGAGAAAAAAGAACAAAAAAAAACCGAAGAGAACAAAAAAAAAACGAAATCTAATTAACATAGAAATTTGTGTCAGGAAATGATTGTTGCCACCGGTACAGAAGAAACCAAAAAAATGTATAAACAGAAAAAACCACGAGATTCAAGCATTTGGTTTTGAGCAAGGAACACATCTTAATATGTAGTGCTAGCATTGTTGGCAACTCTGAGAGCCCGTAAATAGAAAGGGATAATTCCGAATGGGAATTGTGTTCCGACTTGTTTCTTCAGGAACTTCGTCGATTTTTTATTTCTGACAAAAAGAAGTGGAAAGAATTTTTACGAAACATGCTGAAATTTATACGAAATATTATGATAATTAAAACGTTAAGAATACGTCTGTGTCTGCTTGTGATTACTTTTATCATTTCCCGATATCCTGTAGATTTTGTGTCCTGCATGACGTCATAGGGAGTCTGTTAAGCAGCTGAATAACTGCCATGGAAGAGGCAGCAATTAGCTTCATGCAGTTTGGCACTCTTCATGCTGGGACCCACTACTCAGTGGCTGGCTAACTTACATGGTTGTTTCAAGACTGGAATGGGGAGGCATAACCCTTTTATATAAGATGCTTAACTGACGCCTTGTGCATATAGATCTTCCCTCAGAAAAATTTCTAGATCAGTATGATAGATGGAATCCCCCAAAAGCACCAAGTGGTCACCTATCCATTTAACAACTAGAATGAGCATAGCTTAACTTTGGCTTTCAAGCTTTCGCAGTTACCCATTTAGCTGTTCCTCTCAAGACCAAAAAAAAGTTGGGTGTACTAAAAATTCGCTAGATTTTTCACTTATGTCAAAAAAGAAAACTGCCAAGTGCTTATGGCATTTTAACAACCTTTTGTAGCCTCATTGACAGCCAAGCCCACACATAAAATGGCAGCTATACTCATACATAAGCCTAATAACCTAGCATTACAATTAGGCTCATCAACTACACACTGCTTAAAAGTGAAATGATATGCTGGCATTAATTTTAAACCTTACTGTGTATATTGTTGGCATCCTTCTGTCTCAGAAGACAATGGAGTGTGTGCCAAGAGAGTCAGTTATTGATCACATTGATGGAGCTGTCGACTGTGGCTGAGCAATCTGATCCTTGAACCACTGGAGTCTCTAGGGCGCCTGGGAAAGGTGTGTGGAGATCCTGAGTTGCCCAGACAACAGGATCCCCTCTCTTCCTCCCTGGTGTAGTCCAAAGGAAAGCGGGGCGATACGTTTGGCACCAGGTTGGCTGCAGGAGCTGCCGGAGTCAATGAGCATGCTGGACTGGTCCGCCTTCGGGGCTCCACTCCTGATTTGGAAGGTTTACTCCTCTACACATGGCCGCTGGGTCACTTGACCTCTAGCTGTTGGCTGTTTGTGCAGCTCCTTCGCCTAGTGTCAAGATACAGTGTGGGCATCCCGCAAGCTTACAGCACCTGGTATTCCTAGGCAGTCACCCATCCAAGTACTAACCAGACTCTCCGTTGCTTAACTTCGGTGATCAGATGAGAACCAGCATTTTCAACGTGATATGGCTGTAGACTATGTATAACAACCATATAAATGCTCCATATAACAACCGTATAATTTAGTAAAAAACACTAAATTAGAAAATCTGAAAAAAGATTTGCACTCCACTGGGACTTCTGCCTTTTTGGTAGCATCGAGTTCTGCAAATTTTATCTGATGGGTAGTTTTCAGACAGCTGCAAGCTAAAGACATCTTTGTTTGTGAAAGTGGGCCCAGGTTCTGCTGTTGATTTGACTTAATAAAACGTGAGAAATTTTAGGTTTCACGAAGCTAAATTGAGCTTCCATATATTACAATAATAACACCCTAAAACAGTTGTTGATTAATTTTACGCCATTGTTCTGTCTGGCGGTAGACGGCAGAACCAAAATTCCAAAGACACATTGGTTTTGTGAAGATAAACCCAGTAGGACTTTAATGTTTATTCTTTCGTTAGCACAAGTTCCTCAGATCATTCATAGGTGGCTGCACATGAACTGAAAACACGAACCAAGAAGCTCATTTCCGGTGTTAATCAGCCAAATACATACTGAGTTTAACAACTAACATTTGTAACTTTATTTTCTGAATATTATTCTAGTTTAGGAACAGCAGTAAAGCTTATGTGTAGTTGTGAAGGATTTCAGGTTATTTTATTACTTCAGTGTTCTCTCATTCTGTAAACCCCCCTATACTGTCCTTTAACTGCATTCGTATGTATGTCTTGACTTGGCTTCTCTCTGTCATGCTCTACTGACAGAGCTAGTTTACCTGGCGAGTTGGCAGTCTGTTCTTGCCTAAGAAAGTTGTTGTTATTTGTCTCAGTTAAACCATTTATTTGTCAAGAGTAGTAGAGCCATGATATAAAGCGTAATAAAGCTACTCAAACATGAATTTTTTGACTTTGGGCATCATGAAGTAGTCTTTCACAGAGTTGTTATATGCATGAACGTTGCACATGCAGAGATGGAGCTTTGCAGAAAGTGACATGTTTTAAGCCACGTATGCCAATTATTTAGTCAAACCTAGTTATGAAAAGAATCTGGGTAAGAATCGGTTTTTTCTTCCCTTTCCTGTTTTGTCCTGTCCTCTCCTGATCTGCCAAGCAGGTTTAGTTTAATAGTTTTCAGGCAGGGTAAGACCAAAAGATGACAGCTGGAACAGGACAGGGCAGGAAATAGCAAGATGGGATAGGCAGGAATGTACAGAACACGTATTATAGGTCTGGACAGGCACAACCAATGCAGAAAAAGGCAGATCCAATCTAATTCTGTCCTGTCCTCTCCTGCCAAGTGTCGTGCAGTCCTGAGTGACCCTCCTGGTCTTGATTATCTGGTACGGTTCTCTTCCTCCCTTTCCGTGTTTTGTTCAGCCCCGCCACGACCTGTCTCAGTTCTTTCTTATCCTACCAGTTCTGTCACATCCTATCCGGTCTTGCCTGTTCTGTTCTCTTCTGCCTTGTTCATCGCGAGTGCTAAAAAGTTACTGAACTAAACTCGGTTGAAATAACACGCTCTGAAGAAAGACCGATTTCAACTGCTATGTATTCTTATCTTCACTATGGGATTCTTTCCTGGGGCACTGCATCTTCAAATACTTTAAAACCGATACAAACTCATCAAAACATTATAGTTAAGCTGATGACATTTTCTGGTAGACGGGAACATGCAACGCCATCCTACATTAAATTGGGCCTCTTAAAACTGAATGATATCTACAAATCCGAGCTTGCAAAATTTGTATACAAATTTAAGAATAACTTACTACCAGAATTGTTTCTAAATTACTATACGCCAGCATCCGATATTCACAGTTACAACACTAGGTTTTCTACTAACAGTTCTTTCTTTATCGAACGATTTAATACATCTAAGGGTCAAACGTCGTTAAAATATCAGGGATCAGTATTATGGAACTCTCTACCTGCTCATATAACTTCTTTACCTCTGCATTCGCTAAAAAAACAGTACGCTAAGGCACTTCTTGAAGCTTACAAATAAATCAGTTTTTTTGTCTGTTAGATGTACATTCTTATGGTAACTTTTGCTTAAAAACATTTTTATGAGGTGCAAACTCACTTTTTCGCTGTTGTATTTTTGTTTTTGTATTCCTGTACGTTTGTGTATTTATTAGATGTATTTATCAGAAACAATTGTAAGGTATTTTGCTTAGTAGTTCGTAAATTTGACATGGTTTTTGATTTTTGTCTTTTGCTGTTGTATTTTTGTTTTTTGTATTTCTGCACGTTTATGTATTTTTTAATATAGCTGTGTCTACTGTCCTTAGCGTCCTTTTGTTTACTGTCCTTTGAGAAGGGTGGTTGACTCGATAACCTTTGGTTTTTCGCCACCCTTTCTCCTATGTTTGTTTGTATTTTTGTGTATTTTATTGTCAAATTATTGTATATGGAGGAAAATAAAATTACTATACTATATATTACTATAATGCGTCAGAACGCATTGTAAATAAAGTAGTTCGGCAATAGGCATAATGGTGTAGTGTATATCGTTATTTCTACTAGTTAGAAATCCCGGTAGATCAACATAAAACATTTACCAGGTCTGGAAGACTCTCAAAGCCTCCTAGTACTCTTATTGACTATGTTAAGTAGTTGTAAAAATAAAAAGTTTACTTCCCTGCATTATAATTAGTTAACTTAAAATGCTTTGTGCTAAGCGCAAAAAAGTTTCTATTACTTTTGGTTTCTAGAACTTAATTCATTTTTAACTGTAATGAAAGTCATTTTGTAATTTAAAGTTCAACGTTCAATTTGACTTTTGTAAAGGTTCCAATAGTCAAAAAAAGTTGAAATTTGTGTGCAGAAACTACATTACTATTACTAGTAATTATTATTACTAGGTTGCTTACTATTGTTGTTAACAATGCCATGTTATTGTTTACTTTTGTTTTTTTGTTCAAAAGAAAGGAGATGTTATGTATTAATGCATCAGAACGCATTGTAAATAAAGTAGTTCGGCAACACGCATAATGGTGTAGTGTATTTCGTTATTTCTACTAGATAGAAATCCAGGTACATCAACATAAAACACCAACAAGACAATGAGACAGAAAATGAGTCATATTTATTACTTCTCTTTCCTGTCAAACAATAATAAGAATGCTGATCATTAATCAATTCTACTGTACAACATGATGCTCACAAATCGGTTCGAAAATGAAATAAAAAAATAATATACACACAAAAAAATGCTTACAGCTGAAAAATCTATTAATAACTTATTATAAAACATTAAATAATTTATACCATATGCACTGGCTTATTAGTTATACATTAGATAATTATACTAAGAAGTAGCACCCAGCGTGAGACAGACATGTACTGCATAATTATTAATAAGTTGCTTAATTATAGTGTATTACTAATACTTAAATACATAGTTTTTTAAAAATTATTGATCAGGTATGATACACTATGTACATTTTTCACAGTACAACGTCAATTATATCAGAAAAAAATCAGCAATGCATAATGCAAATTCCAGTAACATCTTAATACTTTACACAGAATCTATAAAACTCATGAGGCACACAGAGACTGGCATTGGCATGAACAAGTATCTACACTAGTTAAGGGTAAACTTTCATAATAATGACAACAATGGCAAATGTGTGGTGGTAGAAACTTGTTTGAAATCTCAAAAAATCGAGTGACTATGAGCAGCTGTTGTTCTAAAGCATTTTAACAACCTTTTGCAGCCTCATTGACAGCCAAGCCCACACATAAAATGGCAGCTATACTCATACATAAGCCTAATAACCTAGCATTACAATTAGGCTCATCAACTACACACTGCTTAAAAGTGAAATGATATGCTGGCATTAATTTTAAACCTTACTGTGTATATTGTTGGCATCCTTCTGTCTCAGAAGACAATGGAGTGTGTGCCAAGAGAGTCAGTTATTGATCACATTGATGGAGCTGTCGACTGTGGCTGAGCAATCTGATCCTTGAACCACTGGAGTCTCTAGGGCGCCTGGGAAAGGTGTGTGGAGATCCTGAGTTGCCCAGACAACAGGATCCCCTCTCTTCCTCCCTGGTGTAGTCCAAAGGAAAGCGGGGCGATACGTTTGGCACCAGGTTGGCTGCAGGAGCTGCCGGAGTCAATGAGCATGCTGGACTGGTCCGCCTTCGGGGCTCCACTCCTGATTTGGAAGGTTTACTCCTCTACACATGGCCGCTGGGTCACTTGACCGCTAGCTGTTGGCTGTTTGTGCAGCTCCTTCGCCTAGTGTCAAGATACAGTGTGGGCATCCCGCAACCTTACAGCACCTGGTATTCCTAGGCAGTCACCCATCCAAGTACTAACCAGACTCTCCGTTGCTTAACTTCGGTGATCAGATGAGAACCAGCATTTTCAACGTGATATGGCTGTAGACTATGTATAACAACCATATAAATGCTCCATATAACAACCGTATAATTTAGTAAAAAACACTAAATTAGAAAATCTGAAAAAAGATTTGCACTCCACTGGGACTTCTGCCTTTTTGGTAGCATCGAGTTCTGCAAATTTTATCTGATGGGTAGTTTTCAGACAGCTGCAAGCTAAAGACATCTTTGTTTGTGAAAGTGGGCCCAGGTTCTGCTGTTGATTTGACTTAATAAAACGTGAGAAATTTTAGGTTTCACGAAGCTAAATTGAGCTTCCATATATTACAATAATAACACCCTAAAACAGTTGTTGATTAATTTTACGCCATTGTTCTGTCTGGCGGTAGACGGCAGAACCAAAATTCCAAAGACACATTGGTTTTGTGAAGATAAACCCAGTAGGACTTTAATGTTTATTCTTTCGTTAGCACAAGTTCCTCAGATCATTCATAGGTGGCTGCACATGAACTGAAAACACGAACCAAGAAGCTCATTCCCGGTGTTAATCAGCCAAATACATACTGAGTTTAACAACTAACATTTGTAACTTTATTTTCTGAATATTATTCTAGTTTAGGAACAGCAGTAAAGCTTATGTGTAGTTGTGAAGGATTTCAGGTTATTTTATTACTTCAGTGTTCTCTCATTCTGTAAACCCCCCTATACTGTCCTTTAACTGCATTCGTATGTATGTCTTGACTTGGCTTCTCTCTGTCATGCTCTACTGACAGAGCTAGTTTACCTGGCGAGTTGGCAGTCTGTTCTTGCCTAAGAAAGTTGTTGTTGTTTGTCTCAGTTAAACCATTTATTTGTCAAGAGTAGTAGAGCCATGATATAAAGCGTAATAAAGCTACTCAAACATGAATTTTTTGACTTTGGGCATCATGAAGTAGTCTTTCACAGAGTTGTTATATGAAGGAATGTTGCACATGCAGAGACGAAGCTTTGCAGAAGGTGACATGTTTTAAGCCACGTATGCCAATTATTTAGTCTACAATTGTGTAGAAAAAAACCTGGTTATGAAAAGAATCTGGGTAAGAATCGGTTTTTTCTTCCCTTTCCTGTTTTGTCCTGTCCTCTCCTGATCTGCCAATCAGGTTTAGTTTAATAGTTTTCAGGCAGGGTAAGACCAAAAGATGACAGCTGGAACAGGACAGGGCAGGAAATAGCAAGATGGGATAGGCAGGAATGTACAGAACACGTATTATAGGTCTGGACAGGCACAACCAATGCAGAAAAAGGCAGTCCTGAGTGACCCTCCCGGTCTTGATTATCTGGTACGGTTCTCTTCCTACCTTTCCGTGTTTTGTTCAGCCCCGCCACGACCTGTCTCAGTTCTTTCTTATCCTACCAGTTCTGTCACATCCTATCCGGTCTTGCCTGTTCTGTTCTCTTCTGCCCTGTTCATCGCGAGTGCTAAAAAGTTACTGAACTAAACTCGGTTGAAATAACACGCTCTGAAGAAAGACCGATTTCAACTGCTATGTATTAATGCGTCAGAACGCATTGTAAATAAAGTAGTTCGGCAATAGGCATAATGGTGTAGTGTATATCGTTATTTCTACTAGTTAGAAATCCAGGTACATCAACATAAAACACCAACAAGACAATGAGACAGAAAATGAGTCATATTTATTACTTCTCTTTCCTGTCAAACAATAATAAGAATGCTGATCATTAATCAATTCTACTGTACAACATGATGCTCACAAATCGGTTCGAAAATGTAGTAGTCTACTAGTTAGAAATCCCGGTAGATCAACATAAAACATTTACCAGGTCTGGAAGACTCTCAAAGCCTCCTAGTACTCTTATTGACTATGTTAAGTAGTTGTAAAAATAAAAAGTTTACTTCCCTGCATTATAATTAGTTAACTTAAAATGTTTTGTGCTAAGCGCAAAAAAGTTTCTATTACTTTTGGTTTCTAGAACTTAATTCATTTTTAACTGTAATGAAAGTCATTTTGTAATTTAAAGTTCAACGTTCAATTTGACTTTTGTAAAGGTTCCAATAGTCAAAAAAAGTTGAAATTTGTGTGCAGAAACTACATTACTATTACTAGTAATTATTATTACTAGGTTGCTTACTATTGTTGTTAACAATGCCATGTTATTGTTTACTTTTGTTTTTTTGTTCAAAAGAAAGGAGATGTTATGTATTAATGCATCAGAACGCATTGTAAATAAAGTAGTTCGGCAACACGCATAATGGTGTAGTGTATTTCGTTATTTCTACTAGATAGAAATCCAGGTACATCAACATAAAACACCAACAAGACAATGAGACAGAAAATGAGTCATATTTATTGCTTCTCTTTCCTGTCAAACAATAATAAGAATGCTGATCATTAATCAATTCTACTGTACAACATGATGCTCACAAATCGGTTCGAAAATGAAATAAAAAAATAATATACACACAAAAAAATGCTTACAGCTGAAAAATCTATTAATAACTTATTATAAAACATTAAATAATTTATACCATATGCACTGGCTTATTAGTTATACATTAGATAATTATACTAAGAAGTAGCACCCAGCGTGAGACAGACATGTACTGCATAATTATTAATAAGTTGCTTAATTATAGTATTACTAATACTTATATACATAGTTTTTTAAAAATTATTGATCAGGTATGATACACTATGTACATTTTTCACAGTACAACGTCAATTATATCAGAAAAAAATCAGCAATGCATAATGCAAATTCCAGTAACATCTTAATACTTTACACAGAATCTATAAAACTCATGAGGCACACAGAGACTGGCATTGGCATGAACAAGTATCTACACTAGTTAAGGGTAAACTTTCATAATAATGACAACAATGGCAAATGTGTGGTGGTAGAAACTTGTTTGAAATCTCAAAAAATCGAGTGACTATGAGCAGCTGTTGTTCTAAAGCTATTGTAATATGTGTGCTTGCGCAGCAAAATCGTTCAAGAGTCGGCAATTAAGCTTTTAAGTTATTCACTTTCCCTGAATAACCATTTCATGAGGATCATTTTGATACCAAGTTCATCACTCTATGTTATTTCCAAGCTGAGATAATCCACATTGAAGTTGAGGTGCAGGCTGCACACTGAAAAACATAATCTTCAGAAAATCACTGTTAAAGTTAGCCATTGTTTTTTGTCGCGTCTCTACAAAACACTTAGCAACCGCACAAATATTGGTTGCTGTGGACTTTACAAGAACACGTTGAAGTTATGTTTAAGGCTACTAGATGACTCTCCCTGACGAAGATCTGGGCTTGACAACAGGAAAAAACCAGAAGCAAAATGACTGCTTCTACGAGTTACTACTGGAGTTTGAAAATACAATTTTTTACAATTGCAGTACAGGTTTCTAGCCAGAAAAGTGGGTACGGGGTTATTAAATTAGATTTTTAGTACTTTGTGAACATTTTCTTGATAATTTGATTCTACAGCATCCAATACATTTGGCGTTTGTTTTTATATAAAAAAAATGACAAATTTTTGGTACATTCTACTTTGAAGCATCATAACGTAGTTTTAACTATGCCGACTCGTGGACGCTTCTGGGTTGCAAGCAACACATAATGCTCTGCCAACTTCACTGGCGCGTTGCTGCACTTTATAGACTAATGCATAATTTACTTTCAGAATAGGTTTTTTCTTGCTTTTCTGGCTTTAAACCATTGTGTATTATTATAATTAACCTTTACGAAATTAAAATTAGGTGTGTACCTCTTCTATTTTTATAGTATTTTGTTTGTTTTACTGTAGCACCATAAAATTTTTGATTTAACACATCATCTATTAGCAATTACAGAGCAGCAATCTATTAGATAGGCTGCTGACCCACCGCATAGACTCCCTACTTTATCTTCATCATTGCATTTTGAACCGCTGACAATGTTACCCCGCTTCAACGTTATGAAATTTGCCAGCGACCAATCACTGACGAGCAACTGACTCGAAGTTAAACAATCATGTGTTCTCTATAAATTCTTCGGCTTGACTTAGGATCTGTTCGGCGTAATCCACGGCCCTGTTGGCTTTTTCTGAAAAAGGAATGTGACACAAGAAATAAATATACAGTCACGTGTAGGCAGATGCATGAAAAAGAAAGCAAATGTAACACACAGAGAGAGAGAGAGAGAAAAAGAGAGATTGAGAAAGAGGGGGAGGAAGAGAGAAACAGAGAAAGATTGTGTGGGAGAGAGGGGAAGGGAGAGAGAGAAAGAGAGAGGGGAGAGAGAGCGAGGGAGGGAGGGACAGAGAGACAAAGAAAGAGAGAAAGGGGAAGGGAGAGAGAGATTGGGAGAGAAAGAAAGAGAGAGTGCGAGAGCAAGAGAGGCAAGGGGAGAGTGAGAGAGAGGGAGGGAGAGAGAGGGTGAGAAAGAGGAGAGAGAGTGTGAGTGAGGGAGATAAACAGAGAGAGAGAGATGGGGAAGGAAGAGCAGAAGAGAGATAGGAAGAGAACGAGAAAGACAGAGCAAGCAAGGCGGTTACACAGAGCTTATGTTGCATTACCTAAATTGCAATGTTAACTAACCTTTATCGTAAATCTCTGCAGGAATCTTCGGAAACTGGAGTTTTGATGGATACAACATCTTCTCCGTGCTTCCGAGAAGGGACTGCAGTAATCTGGCACTGCGCCGCAGCTCCATGTTCCCTAGCTTGCTTGCAAGATCATTCAGGTCATGTGACTCACAGTCTACTGCATCATCCCACAGCTGCGCTGCCCGTATTGCTTTTTCTGCTGCCTGAAAAATCATAAAAACATAATTATATCATTGCATAAGTAACATGTAACAGTTACTTAGTTTAAATCAGGGGTGTGCAAATTGCGGCCCGCCGAGAGAATTTGTGCGGCCTGCGACGAGGTTTGTCAACCTAATGAAAGTGCGGCCCGGGCGATTAATTGAGTGTATCCAGCTGAAGTCCGTGCCACGATCCCAAAGATAGTGCGGGTAGTTTTTTCTGCTAGATCGGATGCCATTAACCGTTACAAGACGATTGTAACTTAATGTCACTGTACTACACAGACTGTGTGATACACATTACTAATATGCATTGTAACGAAATTACCACTATCTGTCCTGAAAGTAGAAATATATGGTTTGTAATATAAATTTTAATAACTTCTAAAATAGTTTATTGAGTGTAGTAGTAATGATGTAAGCAGGTCGGATACAAAAAAAAATCGTTATTAGGTCTTTCTGTACTTGGCTCCTTTATCAAACTGTCTGTGGCCCGCAGGAAATGCGGAAAAGTTGAATGTGGCCCGGCTAGTCAGATAATTTGCACACCCCTGGTTTAAATTATGCGTTTCATACAATCTTTTAGAGCACAAGAAAATCCTTTAGTTACAACATAAATCTATAAAAATTCATCTTGAAATTTTGTAACACTTACATACTGCCTTATTGTGCACAGAGCTTGCATTAGCAGCAGTGTTGCATAAAACTTGGAAATTCAAACTCCTGCGATCACCGTTATGTGCAGCCATTTTGACGGTAGGTCATTTGAAACAAGTTCAGATATAATTGTGTGGCGGTTTAAAGAATAATTAGGAAATTCGCAGCACACAGGTCACTAACAAAGCAAAAGTACAAATAACCGTGTCGTGTCAGTAAGACTAAAAAATGTTTTTGGTGAGTTAGTGACCCACACTGGAAAGAAGGGTCAGTGACATTTTTCCAGTTGGCGCAAACATTTTAAATTGCTGAGTGACCCACACTGGAAAGAAGGGTCAGTGACATTTTTCCAGTTGGCGCAAACATTTTAAATTAGTAAGAATTTTCTTTTCTAATTACAAGTCTTTCAAGCAGATAAGCATGATGCCTGTGTAATATGCGTTTGCGTGGAAAGTTTTTTCAGGACATTTTGGGACAGACTTTACAATTGCCTTTTCTTCCCCTTCAAAGCTGTTGAAAGTGAATGCAGTCGAACTTCATTTGCTGCTAATAACGTGGACAAAACAACTGAACATTTTACCTGGTGAACTTTGAAGCACACCCAGGCGTAAGATGGGTGGTGGGCGTTCAAGTCGTGATACGCCGACTTCATGTCCTCTGCTGCCTGCCGATACCACCGTCTAGCCTCGACTGGTTGGGGGTTTTTCTTAGCAAATGTTGGGGGAGGTTGTGTGGGATCTTCTTCTTCATTCGTCCCATTTTCTTCTTTCTGCTTCTTGCTTCTTCTTTTCTGTCGCCGCTTCCTGGGAGACGATTTTCCGTCGTCTTTCTGTTCTTTGTCGAGATTTTCTTTGTATTCCTCTCTCTGTTTTTGATGTTGCTTGGCCCAAGTGTCCCAGTCTTTGTACATTTTTGGCGACAATGTTGCCTTTTGTTTTTCCAGTCGCTTCACTTCTTCTTGCAAGTGTTTGAAAATGGTGCCCGCTAATTCGACGTTATCCGGATTCTTGTCCGGATGCCAGTTCAAATACAGTCTTCGAATAACTTTCTTTCGTTCAGTGTCGCTCAGTCTAAAGGCATCATTCAGTGCCTGACTGACTTCAGACTTTATTTGCTTAACGCTCTTTTGCCTTAATGCATAGCCGTCATGCATATCAACATCACCGTTACAAAAGCCATTCTGTTGTGCTCCTTCATAAATAACCAACTCATCGGCGAGTAGTTTCTCAGGTCGAGTAAACCTGTACAGATCAGTTGCCGTAGCCGTGATGGGCGTCCTTTGCCCAATATCAATTTTATACTTCCTCGTCATGTATAATGTTGAGTCGTCTCCCGTTCCCCGAAGAACTTGCAGTATAACGGCATAAAGGTACGTGGGAGTATCGCCTTCCGCATCCACCTCGTAACCCACGTATTCTCCCGGACGAAATACGAACTTCCGGTCCAAGCTCTGCTGCAACAGATGATGATCCGAAATGTGTATGAAGTCGCCGGGCATCGGGAGAGAGTTGACGTCCTTCGTGATTTCCTCCAATGTTTCATCTGATCTAATATTATACTGATCCAGGATTAACATGTGATTGCTGTCGTTGCTGAGCAGGACGTGTAGAATGTCTTTCCGCGGCTCCAGACTGCGAAATGTTTCGCACAGAAACGTGGCAACTGTTTTCTCGACCATGCCCTTTAGTTCTTTAGAATGGTTAATTAGAATGACAACGCCCTCATCGTCGTAGTTACGGTCACCAAGATTTGATGAAATAAAGCATGGGATTTCAATGGCTGTGTTGGGTATTTCATAACCGGTTGACTTGTACCGCAATCCTATCCTCAAATCGCTAACGCACTGCAGCACGATGCTGTTGAGACATTCAACGACATCGTCTTGAATCTGGTCTCTGTCGGCGTGATGTTTGCCACTCAAAGTGATCTCGTGAATAAGCAGTCGAACAACGGCACATTGGAATGGACTGGAATGCAATAATCTACGACAATGCATATGAGTCGCACAACACGTGGCATCCAGCGTGACGTCATTGATGAGCGTTTCAGTGACTAGTTCACTCATGAATTTTGGACGTGTTTCCTCTGGCAGCACTTTCCAAAAATCCAGCTCGTTTCCATCGATGCCGCATTCCTTGAGGCCGATGACATTTTCCTTGTCGAGTTTCACTTGTTTAAAAGTTGGCATGTCGTTAAAGACCAGATTAGTGCTTCTATAAATTTTGAGTGACTGACTAGGCAAGTACAGGGGGTTCTGCTTCAAGGCCGTGTAATCTTTATTGCGCGCCTCTTGCAGCAGAGTAAACAATTTCTTAATTGCTTTAAATGCCAGTACGCACTCGTTGGGATGTAGGCGAGATTCAGAAAATTTAGTTTCCTCGTAAATATTTTTTAGCACGTTGATATAGTGTTTAGCAGACACTGTAGGTTCGGAACCCAGTAGTTGCAGCAGTTCAGAAAATGGTCCCATTGCCAGGGGCAATTTGTAAAGAAATGGCGGCAGTTCGTCGTCTATAGGTAACTCTACTATCACTCTATCAGGCTCCACAAAACTTCTTCCATCTTCTACTGGAACACACTTAGCCCAAGAAAGCCTCATTTTTGTCTCCTTTGACAGTGGCATCCTTTCTTTGAGAAATCTGAAATGGTCTGTAATAACTTGCTGACGGAGTTTTAGCTCGGAGGCATTTGTAACGTTGTCCCTGTAGTCCAAAATATGCGCCACTACTGTAGTCAGGTTATTTGCCACGTTTTCTGATGAAGGACTTGCCACCACACCCAATGCTTTAAGAACATGTGTATTTTCCATTCTCATACTGTATTGCTTGCTAGCATCTGCATAAGTTGGCAAAACGTGGCATTCTGCCCATACAAGATTCAAGTATGCCGGACAAATTGAATTGGAAAAGCAAATAAACTGTAGTCTCTTTCCTTCAGATTGACCATACGGTTGTCTTAGCTGACACATTTCTTCTGATGGCAAACCGGGGTAAATGAATTTGATGTCGCGAATGCAATGCAAAACTGTGTAGATGTCATCGACAGAGTATTCATGCGAGGGCATCATTTTAGTAAATAGATAGTTCACTAGGCTAAAGCTCCATTGTTTTATCTCTGCCATGTCTTTATCAGCAGTTTGAGCTGCTTTTGCAACAGTCTGACAAAATTCAATATACATGTCGCAGTCCACTCTGGTTTTTAGGCCAATATTACGCAGAAACACTAACCAGTCCTCTGAGCTGTATGGCTCTTGTGGAAATTTATCAGCAGACAAGAAAATCTGGAATAAGTCCACACCGGGATCGTAGAAATGGGGAGGTGAGAAGTAATCCCCATTTTCGTCGGGAAGGAAATGAAGCTTCTTTAATCGTTCCTGCATTTGAAAAGCTCTATTCCCTGCAGACAACATGCAATCCTTCCATATCTTTTCCTTTATATACTCCATGTGCTCAACTTTACCCTTTGCTGTCAAGTGGTTAAAAAGAGGAAGTATGTGATTCAAGTACAGCTCGGCCGGTTCCATTTCTAAGCAACCTAAAAAGTTATACAGGTCGATGAGTTTGTGACTTTGCTTCAGAAGGAATATAATGTCCGACTTCTCCATCCAACTTTGGTCCATCTGTAGTACTTTGCTATAGCTAGAAACAACATAAGCATCAGCTTCTTCTATGGATACCAGCTTTTTGTCTAAAGTGAGGTGTAGCGGAAGATTCAGTATTTTTTCTGCACAACCATCGTCATCATTCTCTAGAGATGGAATGTTTTGGCAAAAGTACAAAAGAATATCACTAGCCACTTCTTCGGTAAGATTTCGGATGTTCAGCATGTCATTTTGGTATGCGTGGTAAAAGGCGTACAAAGCCTCCTCTGCCTTTGTAAGGTTAGCACACATGCATTGTGGCACTGGCCTTTCAACCACTTCTTTTTCCACTTTTGGTAATAACTGAAAATCTAGTTCTGGAATGCTAAGCGTTTGTAGTGCAGTTTTCATTTTCTGCGTTGTGTCTGGTATCACAGATTTACTTGACAGGTTCAACACCGCAGACGCCTTGGAGAATTGAAATAGTAGCTGTTCTTTTTCGCCATTTCTGACTTTTGTGACCGGCAGAATGCACCATTCATTAAGCACTTCAAGCGCTTCACTGGTGGATTCATTACCTTTTGTGTAATTTCTTAGAAATAGCCATAGTCGGTTAATCCACGGAACAAGATCATCAGGAAACGTTGCATAGTCTTGGCCGTAATATACATCTTGTTCTAACACTGTAGGTAAATGCAATGCTAAATCTGCGGGAGTGAACACCTTAATTCCTTCCGGTTGTTCTTCGGTAAGTATTGCAGTGAATTTACTACGGAGCAACTTGTGCGCGAACAAATTGCGCTTTCCACTCAGCAGATCATTGAAATTTGAGACAAAAACCGGCTTGTCTTTGTCAAATTCTCTTAAAATATTGTCACTCGTGAGAAGTAATGGCATTCCGTGCAAGAATTTGTGAAACGTAGGTTCTTCTTGACAATAATCGAGAATCTGTTCGTATCTAGAAAGCGTCCTCAGCGGAGTGTGTCGCAACTTCTTGGGCAATCTCCAGAATTGACTATACTCTGCGAGGAACGCCATCACTGCAGATGGAGTTGCTTGATTTACTGAGATACCGGCTCCGGTAAATCCCTGATAAATCCTGCTCGGTGCGGCAGTCAGATTGAAGCCGATGTCTAACAGAATTGCTTCAACGGCACTGCAGTCGATTTTGGGAATTCCCATCGATGTGCCATTTTCCGTGGATTCTGTCACATAATCTTTTTTGAAATGGCTGGCTTGAAGTCCATACCACTCCACTGTTGTGTCCAATTCTTGCACACGAACAACGGGAAGGAGAGGCGTTTTTGAAATTTGTATTAGTCTGTACACTTCCGTACTCAATGCTTTCCAGTATGTATCCTCTGATAAACCCGCTGTTGGAAAATAGGAAAAGTAAATGCCTAATACTTTCAGCACCTCTTCCATCTTTTCAGACCTTGCTGCGTTCTGTTGAGTCTCAACACCTTCAAAGCTAAAGTCGCGTTCCGGTGATAGAGTGGGCGACTCAACGATGCTGCCTTCCGAGGGAGAAGAGCATCCACTACTTGATAGAAATATTGTTATGGTCTTATCAAATAGAGTTTTCCCAATTTTAGCTGATATTTTCTCCCTAATCTCTTTGAGCAGAGTTAAATAACAGTAACTTGCAACCCCTTCAATTAGCAGGTTGTTCCAGTCGCGACTAAATACACCTCCTTCGTCTAACCTGCGCCTGGCTTCGTGGTCAAGAACAAATTGTCCATTAACATGCACGGGCTGATGAATTTGTCCCGGCAGTGGCATAAAGCAAAATGCTTTCTTTGTTCTACATGAGATGTTATCATCCTTGTCCAGCAGTTGGGCAGCAACACCAGCTAGAGGCAGCACAGCAAGGTCACCCGAAGCAATGGCTGTCTGTACTGTGTCAATAACGCGCAAGTTTTCATCTAGTCCTATACGTTGGCAAACTAACCAAGATTCAGATCTTTCCTCGTTGTCCTGGATTGAAGCCATGTACGAGACGGATCTCAGCGGAACGCTTCTTAATTGCGTAGACCCGGCTTTCATTAACTTTGTTGCCTTTTTTACGTGCTCGTTGAAGGAGGCTTTGCTGGCTTCATCCTGTGAAGAGATTTCCATGGTTACCAGATATTCTTCAGCTGAATTATCTGGTGCTATACTGACCAGCCTGATTTTTTTAACATTTCTCGTGAAGAGCAATACATCGAACATCTGTGATTTAAATACATCAAACATTTGCTTGATGTCGTTGCTTGTTGTTTGACTTTGACTTATTTTCGATGTTTGTGCCATTTCGTGAGTCCTCAAGGGGAGACGAAACATGGTGCTGCCTTGGATTTTAAATTTGTCTTGTAAGTAACCACTGAACATGTCACTGTAAAGCTCACGGATTTTTGGATTCACTCTCAACATAAGCCCAGTTGTTCCTTCGGACGTATCGGGCAGATAAGATGCATGAGGATCCAGGGCGCATAAACACTCGCCAACTTCTGGACCGGACGTTAAAAATGTCGGCACATCGGTTACTTTGTAAACAACATTGAAACCAACGCCATACCTGCCCATTTTGTAAATGTCATCACCCTTGCTGCCTTCTCCCAGATTTTGTATTCCTAAGATGTCACTGTGTTTGAAAGCAGCGTTATTATAGATGCAAAGAGCGGGTCCGTGAAGAATTTTCCAGTTGTCATCCAGCAGGTGATCGCCTTTTAGCTGGCGTTCATCATTAATGAAAGCAATTTCTGTTGCACCAGCATCGTCAGCATTTTGCAGCATTTCTTTCAGAATTTCGTCCTGTTCATTGTAACCAGATAAAATTCTTTTAATCCGACTAGTAAGTTTTTCTCTTTGTCCAAATGGTATTTTAAATCCTTCAGCAACACGGCTGGCATTTAATCGCTTCTTTGTTCTTATCTCAAATATCATGGCGGTATGAAGGTCAATCTTTTCGTTTATGTACAAAAAAGTCGAGTCATCTGGCATCCATGGACAGTCGTTGAAACATAAGTTGCACCTTTGTTGGAGTTTCATACTGTTATCAGGTAACAATACAGGTCCACATTCTAACTCAAGATCTTCAAGGGTGATAGATTTCATACTGATTTCATTTGCTAGAAGTCTCGAAAGAACAATAACAGTTTTGCATAACTCTTCATCTAATGGTTCTTTAGGCACAATAGATCTTATTTGGTAGATGATGTGCATATAGTCCTTATAATCAAACCTGTTTTTCAACCCCAGTTTCTCGAAAAATTCTTTACTAAGTGTCTGCCATTCTAGAGGCAATTCGTATAGATACGGAGGTAAGGAATTGCCACATTCAAATGCTAACTGTTCCATCTTTAGAAAGCGTGTTCCAACGAGCACAAACGGGATGTCTTGCAGCACTGCTTTAATAGTACGCAATTTTTCTTCATCCCCTTCAGTCGCTGTTTGCAAAAACGTGTATATTTCTCTCAGCATGCTCTGGACTATCAGGGCATTTTGTTTCTTGTGCAAATCTGCCGGCGAAGAACAAACACAGCACAGCTGCTGAAGGACACTTTCAATTGAAGGATGTTTTCTCAGCGCCAACTGCCGTTCGATGTTGGGAGTGAGCGACGCATTTTTGTCGTCTACGATTGGCTTCACAAGCCCAATCAGATTTTGACATTGAGGAGAGAACAGTTCGTGAGGAGACAGAAATTTATTTACATAAGCGTCGCCACCCCAAGGTAATTCGGAAGGGTAGCGAGCGGGCCGCGGGAGCACCGGTAAAAACTGGATTGAATTTAATGGTGAGTTTTGCGTGGCGGCATCTGGCTTGTTATCTAAGTACGACAACAGTTGCCTACATCGCCTTATTGCTTCTGTGTGGTTTTCAAACGTATTCACTGACTTTGCTCTATCTAACACGTCGGTAAGCGTCATGTCGTCTTTCTTCATTCCCATCTGGCACATGGTTTCCAATCTCTGGGGACTCAGATAAGTCTCTTTTGTACCAAAGGGGAAGCGCTTGTCTTCGGGCGTGAACATTTGAGCAATGCGTCCTTCGGGATGTATTAAATCGAGTGGCTTTTTCAATAGTTTTCCATCAGGTGAACAAGGAATGCATGGGTAATTAGCCAAACTTTCTGTAATCTCTGAGCAGTTTCCATCTAACGCAAAAATTACAAGAGGGTCTCTCATCTCAGCTGGTATAATATCCAACGACGGCAAAAGCAACTCCGAAAAGAATTCGGTTTTTGTGTATAAAATAGCATCAATCTCTTTCTGACAACCAGCAGCGACTAGAGCATCATAAATGTGAGTTGGCATGTCAATTACGAGCTTTTCCATTCCTTGTGCAAGA
Source organism: Tubiluchus corallicola (assembly GCA_030141605.1). Taxonomy (NCBI): domain Eukaryota; kingdom Metazoa; phylum Priapulida; class Priapulimorpha; order Priapulimorphida; family Tubiluchidae; genus Tubiluchus; species Tubiluchus corallicola. The sequence goes on along the minus strand of JAQGDQ010000630.1, from coordinate 29,556 downwards.
ACCTGCAAGACGTTCAGAGCCGTGTCACCAATGCCGGGTGCACATCGTATGGCAGTATCAAGAAACACGCACTGATTTAGACTAGACCAGGAGGTTCCGTCGGAAAACAGATTCACCTTTTCAGCCCGAGTGACATATTTGTAAAAGCATTGAGAAAGTAAACTCCACAGACCATAGGAAGGCAATGGAAACAAGCTATGGTAGGAATAGGCCACGTTGTTTGGTGGCAAAAGTTTCTTAATATCGCTGAGTAAGCGCAAGAACGCCATTGTCACAGTTTCTATGAGAGCCTCGTTCCATTCCACCCTGATGTCAAGTTTGTCGGTTTTGACTCGTTCTATCAAATGTCTCCTGCTTGGAGTGATGGCGAATGAACCGTTTACGTGTACTGGTAGAGTAGAGTTAATCGGAAGTGGTAGGTAACAAAACACCATTCCTTCGGATGCAACCGAGTCACTTGCGACTTGCAGTGGCAAAAAATAATCTTCTTCTTCTGATACTTTTTCGACTTGTACGGCGACTCCGGCACAGGGTACTAATGATCTGTGCAGTTTGGCGAGCTCGACCGCATCTCTTCCTCCCATCACCGATACGATGAGCCATAGCGACGTGAGGCTTTTGAGCGCGCTGCTGTTGAAGAAGGCCTTCCCCTCTTTCGAAACTTTGCTGCTCGACTGCACGATCATCGAGTTTTCCACCGTGACGTTCTGGGCTTCCTCGTCGGAATCGCGCAACTGCTTCAGCTTGTGCGACGACGCTTTAAGCATGCTGCATTGCTGCGTAAACTTGTCCAGTTCCGCAATGTTCGGAGTTGGTCGAATCTCCTTAACGAATAAAAGTGGAGATTTATGTATGCTCAATAGGCGTATCGCATTCAACTCGTCCACATCTTCCTGCAAGTAGATTTCAACTTTCTTCACGCTTTGCGTGAAAAGTAGCAGAGTACTTGCCTCGTTCGCTAGAATCGACAGCAGCTCCACCATATCGTCATCGCCATAACATTTATCAGAAAGTTCGCTGTTTTCGGTCCTCAGAGGTAATCGAATCAACGTGCCATCAAACTCTTTGAATCCCGTCGCCTCCGACAAGGTGCAACCGAACACGTTGTGATACGGCTTAAACTGATTGTCGAATATTCCTAAATATCGCTTTCTTGTATTTATTTTAATACCGGGTCTTCCCCTGTCTCTAATCTGTCGGCCCAAATGTGCGGTCGTTGGATCAAGAATCAGCACGTAGTTTCGACTAACAATACTGGGCATGTCGGTGACGTTGTAAACGGAGTTAAACCCTAAACCAAAATGACCGATTTTCTCCGTCTTCTCTTTCTTCGTTGCACCCGACAGTTTTGTTATGTTCAGAAAGTCTTCGTCCGTAAACGTAGCATCATTGTACGCTAACAAGGCCGGTCCCTGGCAAACGGCCATCCCCCGATCAAGCAGCTGAGAGCGAGCATCCAAGTTTTGCCGCCTGTCGTACAAAAACTTAACAACCGAAGCGCCGGCATCATCTGCATTTTGAACAATTTCTTTCGGAATGGACATTCCGTCGCTGTATTCTTGTAGCAAACGACGGATGCGACGGGTTAACGGTTCCTGCTGCCCCGCTTGTTCGAAACTGATAATTTCGTCGGATTCGATCCACTGCTTAGACAACGTTGGAACTTGAAGCAAAGCCGCAGTTCTTTGCGGAATGTCGGGGTGGATAAATAACAGCGATTGCACGTTACCGGAACTCTCCATTTCGGAATACTGTTCGTACAACCACTGCTCTTCCTTTTCACAGTACGTACAGTTATCGATGTGATGGAATTCCAATTTCTTATTGTTATTCGCAACTGGAAGGAGTAGGTTGTCTCGCAAGTGACTGGGTAACTCTTCTCCATTTGCCACTAAGCAGTCTAGTATCTGAAGTACAACGTACTTGTCTTTTAGGTAATCATCCATAGACGTGTCGCTGCCATTTGTCCACTTAATGCTAATTTCTTCAATAACGGTAACGAAAAGTTCGTATGGTATTTCTTGCAGCGCACCACACTTGATAAACATACTTTCAAATGCTTGGGATATTTCAGGAATAACATAAATGTGAGGTTCTAAGTGAAAACTGTGTGACAAATTTACCACTATCCTCTCCGGTCTAGCAAAACCGAAACCGTGCCACACCCACGGTATTTCAAGATCACGCAAAGCAGGCACAACCCGGTCCATTTCATACTCGGAAAAATACGAGTACATTGTCAGAACAGCTTCTTCATACAGCACCCTAGCTTTACTTTCGTAGTTTCTGATCATGACTGACAAGTGGCTTATTACAGAAGACAAAACTGGTTTCGTAGTCCAACCAAACATTTCAGAAATGTTCACAATGTTATCCGCTTCTACCGTAGGTTGGACGGAGCCAATTAGGCACACGTACGATGAGCTTTTGACATTGTCGGGATAATCAAATGCCGTTGTGCAAAAAGGTGCACACTTCGGATAACACAGAGGCGGCGACATGCAGCACGGAACAAATTTAAATTTCCGTAAATTAACTAGCTCTTCACTGGTTTTTACGTTAGCATTCAACCATTCCAGTATAGCAAATCCTTTCTCGTGCAGAACTTCGGTTTTTTCTTCGCTATCTGCATTTTCGTCTATGACTTCGGCTGCCCTTTCAACATCGGCAATTGTCACGTCGTCATACGTTTTTAGGCCAACAGTTTTCAGCATCGTAACAACATCGGGACGAGCGTACATATCGTCCGGAAAGCAGCTTTCTAACGCAAACAAATGCTTAAGCTTAGGACACCAAGGGTCGAAAAGTTTCTTTGGCTTAACGTAAGATCCACGGGTACTTTTTACAAACGACAGCTCCTTCAGAGCCTCGCCAACTTCACCGTTTTCTTCGATCAGCGACAGAAAATTTCCAGAAATCCATTCGATTAATTTATCTAATTCCTCGCAAGAATAAGCATTAGAGTTAACAGCTGGAAACACGTACAGAAGAAGAACGTTGCTGATAGTCAATTCTTCTATATCTAGTAACAAAGAGAGTTGCAGAGAACTTTTATCACAGTTTATATCTATTAATCTGGCAGGGATGTGGACAGGTAATTTCATTTTAGGCGTCGTCATCGGTACGTCTTTGGCGCAAACAAAATCGCTGCCGTCGCTCGTTGACTGAAAAAGCGGCAGCGCCATTAAAATTGCTTTAGATTCCTCGGTTAGCGCGTTTGCACTCGCGAAAAACTTGCGAAGTTCTTTTTTCGCATCGCGTTCGAGTTCCCCCACCGCCTCTTTTGCTTCTTGCAGACATTCGTCGTCGTACAGCTTTACCTGTAGCGCTTTGAACACGCCGACGGGAGAAGGTTCGTTTACGTAGTTACCGATTTCCGGGTGATCTAAAACAAATTCCGGTATATTTACAACCGTAATTCCTAGACTTGCCAATCCTTCGGCTGCCTCATTTGAAATGGAGTCGCTTTTGTGGTGTTGCAGAACTAAAGTTGACGGTAGAGACAGTCCGTACAGTTCTAACGTCTTCTCGTCCGGCAGTATGGTCATGTCACAAAATGGTGTGAGTTCATGGGGAAATTCTCGTAACAAATAAATCCACAGTTTCCGAAGCCAGTCCATGTCTAATTCGATCATGCGATCAAGCGAAACTTGCACAAGATGAGGAACGGCTTCTAGCGTCAACTTGCGAAGTTGTGTAGTTCCTAAAAATACAAAAACATCAGTTATGTACTGTTTTCAAATTAAAAACCAGGCAGGGTTTCCTAGTTATTTTTGGAAAGACTTTGGAAGTGGATAAGCATTTACATTTAGTTAGTAGTAGTAGTAGTAGTAGTAGTAGTAGTAGTAGTAGTAGTAGTAGTAGTAGTAGTAGTAGTAGTAGTAGTAGCAGTAGTAGCAGTAGTAGTAGTAGTAGTAGTAGCAGTAGTAGTAGTAGTAGTAGTAGTGGTAGTAGTAGTAGTAGTAGTAGTAGTATTAGTAGTAGTAGTAGTAGTAGTAGTATTAGTAGTAGTAGTAGTAGTAGTAGCAGTAGTAGTAGTAGTGGTAGTAGTAGTAGTAGTAGTAGTAGTAGTAGTAGTAGTAGTAGTAGTAGTAGTAGTAGTAGTAGTATTAGTAGTAGTAGTAGTAGTAGTAGCAGTAGTAGTAGTAGTAGTAGTAGTAGTAGTATTAGTAGTAGTAGTAGTATTAGTAGTAGTAGTAGTATTAGTAGTAGTAGTAGTATTAGTAGTAGTAGTAGTAGTAGTAGTAGTAGCAGTAGTAGTAGTAGCAGTAGTAGTAGTAGTAGTAGTAGTAGTAGTAGTAGTAGTAGTAGTAGTAGTAGTAGTAGTAGTAGTAGTAGTAGTAGTAGTAGTAGTAGTAGTAGTAGTAGTAGTAGTAGTAGTAGTAGTAATAGTAGTAGTAGTAGTAGTAGTAGTAGTAGTAGTAGTAGTAGTAGTAGTAGTAGTAGTAGTAGTAGTAGTAGTAGTAGTAGTAGTAGTAGTAGCAGCAGTAGTAGTAGTAGTAGTAGTAGTAGTAGTAGTAGTAAGTGCAGTGGTAGTAGGAGAGTAGTAGTAGTAGTAGTATAGTGGTAGTAGCAGTGGTCGTAGTAGTGGTAGTAATAGTGGTAGTAGTAGTAAGTAGTAGTAGTAGTAGTAGTAGTAGTAGTAGTAGTTGTTGTAGTAGTAGTAGTAATAGTAGTAGTAGTAGTAGTAGTAGTAGTAGTAGTAGTAGTAGTAGTAGTAGTAGTAGTAGTAGTAGTAGTAGTAGTAGTAGTAGTAGTAGTAGTAGTAGTAATAGTAGTAGTAGTAGTAGTAGTAGTAGTAGTAGTAGTAGTAGTAGTAGTAGTAGTAGTAGTAGTAGTAGTAGTAGTAGTAGTAGTAGTAGTAGTAGTAGTAGTAGTATTTTTTATTATTATTATTATTATCACGTTCAGTACAATATAGTGACATTAAGCACACAGTGACATCAAAATTATTACATCATATTAAATTGTTATGTTTCATACACTATCGTTATCGTAAAAGAATAATTGTACTGCAGTGGGCTAGAGAAGCAAAGGCTTGTATAAGCCCATTGTCATGTGAACCCGATAAAAAAAGAATGGATGAGTGAACAAAAAAAACCAACTGGGAGAATAATTGGAAACATCGAACTTTGAAATGTTTAGCAGGAATGAGAATCTTCCTCGGATACGCGGAATTCCGAGTTTTTGGAAGATCAGTAGTGCCATTTTTGTAAATCGCATAAATTCGTTGAGAAAATTTTCACGGCCCAGTACATTATTTCACAAGCTGACCGCTAGTTGGCAGGCCGTCACTTTGTTTACATCATGTACATCAGTGTAACCACGTGTATATCTCTATGTATAAAAATATAGAATCAATTGTGCGGAGTTATTTGATTCAATTGCAGACAGTTTTTATATACTTTTGCATAGGAGTGGCCAGTACTTAGGCGTTTTTGTGACAATTAGGTATCATGTATCCTTGATAGTTGGGTATTTTAAATTATGCATGAAACAAGATAGCTGATATTTTAAGTTCACTTAGAGGCTCTCTATGGTCACAAAATAGCAATTTTTTGCTTCGCCCCCTTGAACCCCCATGGGGGCCTATGCGGTCCCGAAACCCCCGGCCTGTTTCAGAGTTTTTTGCAATTTATCATTCTCATCCCTGGTTTAGCTGTTGTGTCATACTTTACCAACACAATAAGTCAGATTTTGTATCATCCCATATTACGCAGTCATATGAAGTAACAGTACAATGTGTTGTAGCTAAATACTCTTGTATATGCATGTAAATTGATGTGGATTTTTTGTAAAATATATCTTGATTGGCGTTGTCGGCCATACATCAAATGAATAACTTAAACTAATATTCTGCACTGAGTCATCGTAAGTCGCCATTTCAAATCACATGAAATTATTGACTAATTCAGTTTAAATTAATCCTAATTTTTTAATACTAATAATTATCTTGCTACATTAATATAATAACGGGAAGATGCTCGTTAAGGGACGCTGTGGCCCTCTCGCCAATTCTAAATATGCCTACTACACCCACCGCTGAACGGGCTATCTATAAATAGCCAGCACCACCCATGGTCCGTTCCCGTTCTCTATATCTCAGACGTATAATTTTTGCAAAAAACGGCCGAAAAATGGCCATTTTTGGAGGTTTTTCGCCCCCCCCTCCGTTCGTCCCAGTGGGCCCGATTCGAAAAATAAACCCACAATGGCACAACACTAGATCGAGATCTTTCGTTTGACGTATAGATCGCCGCAAATGGTGCCGTCGTCGGAGCTGTAGCCTTGAATCCTATGTGTATATATATATATATATATATACGTATATTCATAAGATTCAAGGCTATATAAATATAAATATATTAAGCCCATACCAGTAGAATTAATATAATAATATTAGTTATCTAATTTTTCTATAGGTCCTATGAACTAATTATACCATCTAATATGTAAGGGGAGTGTGGAATTGGTCGCTTGGTCCTACACTCCCCTCACAAAAACCAAATTTGTCCATTGTTGCAGGTACAAATGTTTTAGTCCATTACCCCTTCCCAAGGTAGTATATGCATTAGAAGCCACAATATATTAGACTGTAGTACAACAAGCTAGACTACCCCTTCCCAAGGTAGTATATGCATTAGAAGCCACAATATATTAGACTGTAGTTCAACAAGCTAGACTACTTTTTCCCAAGGTAGTATATGCATTAGAAGCCACAATATATTAGACTGTAGTTCAACAAGCTAGACTACTTTTTCTACTCTGACATTGTATAGGTGGAACTTGTTATGTACACACGTCTTTGTTACATTTAAAATTTGACTTATAATTATACTGCTACCTTTTACTGACATTCTGGCTTTTTCTCGACTCAATATTGGACAAACAATGTATGTATGCATTTTAGCTTTTTAGCGTAACGTAGTAATCTGTAGCACTTATTTTCTTGCACTTATTTCAGTAGTTTTGTAGATGTAGTAATTGTAGACTACAGAAAATTTGTATTTTTTGCAGAGTAAACTAACATAGATATGGAAACGCAACTTTGGTTTG
>JAQGDQ010000630.1:0-17500 GCA_030141605.1 Tubiluchus corallicola | reverse complement strand
AGTCAGATAATTTGCACACCCCTGGGCTAGTGCATGGATAGACGTTTTCCCTAAAGAGCTGCTGCTGCTGCCCAACAGAGAGTGATAAAAACAACTGCTACCAGTTTTAGATTTTTCCATGTCAAAACTGTGACTTTAAATGTGTCGTTTTGTAATCACAATGAATCTGTAAAGACGCTGTGATATTTTAATAATAATAATTTTTTTAAATTTTTATTTGTGTTCAAAATAACAATCATAGATAGTATATAACAATGATTTACAAAGATTAAAGAAGGGTGGGATGGTGAAAAATAAATGTATGCCTTAAAGCAAAACTGGACCCAACCTTAAACTGTAGGTCAAAACAATCTGCTCTTTAAAATATAAAAAGGAAACACACCATTTTTTCAAAAATGACTTGTGTGAAGGAATTATTACCACACAAACACAATTTCGCATTCGCATGACTAGTTCTTCACTGTTACATGCATTTCAGTATTCTGTAATTAAACGGGCTCTAGCGCCTCCATTTTGGAAATGCATTGTACAAAAAGAGGTGCTGTACCTCTCAGTTTAGATGTATTTCTTGTGACGAACTGCACACATTCGACAGCTCATGCGTGAGCACAGTTTTAAATTTGAAATTTGAACTTTGATCTTAAATCTTGCTCAGTTTTAATACAACACACTGAATATCTTACAGTAGCACTGTACTACAATTTTCGCTTTCGCAAACATGCTCGTGGAATACTTTCGCTGTTGAAAATTAGTTTGTGATGTCATGAATAGTTGGGCTCGCCCACCTTTTATTAAGTTTTTAATCTATTATTTAATTATCAGAAACGCTTTTGTAGCATTAATTGTGTTAAAATGTATACTTTTTATCGGACTTAAAAATGGGGTAGTACATGAAAAATCATCCTGTTTTCTTTTGGCTAACTACATGTTACTGAGTGTGTAAAGCAATTTATTACGAACCATAATTCAACTGATTAGCCTCGTATTGATTTTTATTTGATTACCTGATAGTCTGCCATGTCTGGATCGTAAAGTGTGTCAGTTGGATAAGAATTCTCATCAAACAAAAATTTGACAGTTCTTGCTTCCGCATCCTCCGCATTCTGAATCAACTCCTTCGCAAAGTGAAATAGAAACAAATCTATTAGTTGTGGGACAAAATAATGTAGACAGATTTGGATCAGTTTGACCGGACGGTTTAGTCTAGTGGTAACGCGTCTGCTTTCCGTCTGGGAGGTCGTGAGTTCGAACCAGCGGCCGGGTCATACCAAAGACTTTAAAAATGCTACCTGCTGTTGCCCTGCGTGACACGTGGTATTTAGGGTAAAAGTAGGGTAATAATAGGAGGTCGTGAGTAACATGTACTGAGGTAATCAACTGTACTGGTAACATGGCGAAAAAGCTGAGACAAAACGTTTTTGCTGTAATCAGTCATTTTATTCACTTAATATTTTTTACTTGCACAGTTATAAAATTTCACAATAAGATACGGTTAGATGTCAGAAGACTTTCTAGATTTATTGTTACCTACCTGATATTGAGCATTTTATAACACACCTATGGAAAAATAGATGCCGTACTCGCTACCAATGCGAGGGGTTATCTATTCTTCCTGAAAATGTATTTTTAACTCCACTAGACCTTCCTTTTCATACAAATAGCAGAAGGCTAGAAAAGCTATCTTGTAGTATTTTACTAGGACAATTAATTTTAAAGATTTTCTTTTTAAAATTGGATACATACACGAAAATGCCTGTATATGCTCAGAGGAAGTACAAACAGTTGAACATTTGCTTTTTAATTGTATTCTGGTCGACGAAAATAAAAGATTAGCGCTCGCAAATAGCCTACAATTTCAAAACATTAGTAAAATTTATATCTCTCGAGACAAAAACCTGCTAGTTGCTTTCTCTGAGTTAGTTTGTGATTCGTTTTTACAAACTTTAGTATAAAATATTGAACTTTTATATTATATCTGTCACTTTTATATTATACAGGTCGTTTTGTGTAAATTGGTACTATTTGATTTTAGTTGTTCTTTTATTGGTATATTGATTTATTGGTATTTAAAAGTCTTACGAATATAACAGCCATTTTATTTACAAAGTTTTTTTAACCATACCCTGCAAATAGAGGGTCCCTGTATGTATTTTATGTAAATATTTGTATATGCGTTCAATTTTATATTTTAAATAAAGAATTATAATAATAATAATACCTTAAGAATTTGTCCACCCTCGGGGTAGCGTTTCAGTATGTCCTTCAAGCATTCGAGAAGTGTGGGAGCCTTCTGTCCAAAAGATGCGCTGTTTCTTTCTACAAACAAGTGAAAATAATTTGATGCGTATCTATTACAATGTACAATACACACCTGGAAATGGGTCACCAAGTGCAACCTGTCACAATGTACAATACACACCTGGAAATGGGTCACCAAGTGTGACCCGTCACAATGTACAATAGAAACCTAGTAATGGGTCACCAAGTGTGACCCGTCACAATGTACAATACAAACCTAGTAATGGGTCACCAAGTGTGACCTGTCACAATGCACAATACACACCTGGAAATGGGTCACCAAGTGTGGCCCATCACAATGCACAATTCGCACCCGGTAATGGGTCACCAAGTGCAACCTGTCACAATGCACAATACACACCTGGAAATGGGTCACCAAGTGCGACCCGTCACAATGCACAATACCCACATGGTAATGGGTCACCAAAGGTGACCGGTCACAATGCACAATTCACACCTGGTAATGGGTCACCAAGTGTGACCTGTCACCCACTTGACAATGGATACCGAGACCCAGACCCAACTCTAACCTACATCCATGACCCATTGGCCATAACATGACCTATACCCTAACAGACATCATCCATATTAATTCCTTCATATTAACTCCACGCTGCAAAAGGCATCTACAGTGTTAGTTTCTGAACAAATGCAAAATCATTCAAATTTCTAAACAATAGACATGCGTGTGTCTTGAATGTCACAGATTTCACAGAGTAAAAGAATGACTTCTAAACTGTCGAATCAATGCAGGGATAAAACTTCAATTGCTGTCATAAAATTAAGGTTGGGTAAACATTTTTATTTACGAGACAGTTTTATTTCTATTCAAGGTTTCACTTAATATGATTGTTTGATTTTTACCCAGGTCACTTGGGTCAGGTTTCAGTTTCATACCCATGTGACCTGCCAAACACCTATGACCAGGGTGCATAAGATTATGGATATGTATAAAATAAATAAAATAGCTTATTTCATGGATTTTTGCAATTTTATTTTATGGATATCAATAAAATAAAAAATAGACTATATCTGGAACGAGATGCCCAGGGGGAAATCAATTAAAAAGTAAAAACAGGAGTGCTTGAAACGTGTTTTTAAACACGCAGGACTTAGTTTTAATTTTATCGGTTTCATATCACTTCAAATTTAATCAAATTTTACGAGACAATGGCTGGGTCTCTCTCAGTTATTTTCAGACGGAACTCCAGCTCATGCTTTGGTTGAAACTTCGCCATCTTGAAAACAAAAAGACAATGAGAAAAAACAATGTAAAATAGCAAATCCGGAAATGCGCTTTTGTTGGTTTGTTTTCTTTCTCTTTCTCTCCTTCTAACGTTCGTTTTCAGTGTTGCCAATGCTTACAACTCGTTACTTTGTACAAAAAATCACAAAAAAAAACATTTTTTTATTTTATGCATTTCTTATTTTATGGATTTTTCAAATTTTATTTTATGGATTTTTGGTCTTATTTTATGGATATCCATAATCTTATGCAGCCTGCCTATGACCTATGACCCACAGACACCAATTCCAGCTCTGACAGCATGGAAAAACGCAGGGTTCCCACAGAATTTAAAATAAATTTCCCTGACTTTTTCCTGACCAAATATTGATTTTCCAAGACAAGTAGAAATTGCATTACCAGTATAAATATTCAAACATTTTTGTCTATGGACATTCATACATATACTGATATATAATGTGTCGGCCAATCATTATTTTTGGAACAGAAATTGAAACTGGGAGCCTGCCGTAGCAAAATTTTATTTGAACACGAATCGCTGAAAAATATGTTTGAAAAATATTGCAAATTATTTTTGCAACCCTTTCCGATTTCCCTTTCCCGACTTTTCGCCCCATTTTTATCATTCGCCCTGACTTTTCCACGACTTTCCAGGATAGCCTGTATTTTCGGACTTTCCAGGATTTTCCCTGACCGTGGGAACTATGCAAACAAGCGAAGCAAATGACTCACCAAACAAACTAAAGTAGTGAGTAAATGAACACACAAGCAAGCAAGCAGACAAACAAACAAGCAAGTGTTAACATTAAAAATACAAGTGACAAGCGGTAAGTTTAACGAAAACAGGCAACGAAAATGAATTGCAACAAAATCGAATTTTAAATCGAGGTTAAAAATTACATTTTTAGTATCTTTTTTATTTGTGTTGAAGTCAGACCAGAGGACCATAGTGCCTCTAATGTTACACATCCTTCCTACGCTTATTTTGTAGTTTCCAATGTTCACAAACAAATTCAAGCAGCCACTTATCAAAACGGGGTAATGGCTTTCTTCATGTTTCCCCAGCTTAACGTGATGGCCGGTTAAAAAGTTACAGGAAAAAAATCACGGAAAATCTCACAATTTTGGCTAGGAACAAAGTTACTGGGGAAAAAAAATCAAAATTAATTTTGGCTAATGCGAAGATTTGACTTCTACGGGTTATTTCTTCTTTCCCGTACTTTTCTCCCTGTGGATTTTTCCTGTTACTTTTTTCCTGTCACTTTTTACCAGTGACTTTATTACCTGTTATTACATAACAAATTTGACACGTCTTTCACTCAAATTCACTCAAATTTTTAATTTATGCAAGATTAACCCCATTCTGTTGTCGACTAATTTACACTACATGTGTTTTCTTTACTCTGGATTACTTAATCATATAGCAAATGTCATAATTTTAAAAATTAATAATGTTTCCTTATTAAACCGATAACATTAATGCCCACCAGTGTCTAAAAATCATTTTATCTAAATTTGGTAAAGGATAGCAGACTAGGTGACTTTATAGTCTTTTCGCTATCCTTTCTCCAGTTCTAGATCTATCTATTCATTTTAACCATTCTTCAAAACTTATTAGTGATTCTTTTATTAATCACATTTTATTGTAGTATTATAAAGAGGTAAATAAATTGAAATTGAATTGAATTAAATTGTCTTTTCGCTATCCTTTCTCTAGTTCTAGATCTATCTATTCATTTTAACCATTCTTCAAAACTTATTAGCGATTCTTTTATTAATCATGTTTTATTGTAGTATTATAAAGAGATAAATAAATTGAAACTGAATTGAATTGTGATTTCGTTACCTGGATTCTTTTACGTATGTACCGCTAGCCTAATTGTTTCTGTCACAAAAGTGTAACCGATTACTATTAAGCCTGTGGCTATAACGCTGACCTACGTCCTACAATGACTTGCAATAAGTAAGAAAAGCCAAGAGCTTAACGACGTGGGTGGTCTTCCTCCTCCTCCGGGCGTTTTTCTTCTATGTAACCGAATTAGCGTGGCTAAAAAAGTGGAGGTTTTCTGCTTTTTCGTTCTCTGTTTGTTTCTCGAAAACTAAATTTTTGAATAGCGTTTACAGACTAGTATAGTATTAGTTAACAATGACAAACATATCAGCTATCTCGAGGTAACACAGTACACTCGACGTATACATTAGTCCACCAAGGAATGCGTACGTTTGAATGCGTATTTTGCAATTTCATAACGATCTTTATGAGACGTCCACGTGCTGTACGAACTTTTGTGTAAACGACATAATTACCCAAAACTTTGTAAAAATTCAAGTGCTTAAGCTAAGTACTTTCATAGCAAGTATGTAAAAATGCGCTGTCTGCTTTTAGCAGGGCAGATTTTCAGCGAAAAGTACTTCACGACCTGCAATTCAATTCAGCCAATTTATTTCCTCAACAATTCGTTTCACATACAACATACAGTAGTAGCGATCTCAATACATATGTGAGTACGAACAGCGAAAGACTTATTGGTCACTAACTCAGCTGCCCCTTTAAGCAAAAAAAAAAACACTTTTCTAGGCGCAAAATTTTATATGATAAATAAGATCCGTTTCTCGGTTTTACTAGTAATTACTAATTATAAAAAACTAACAACGGTTGGAGAATTCAATTCAGATTACGATGGATAATTAAGGAATATTAAAGTGCTAAATTAAATTAGAATGTTTTGATTACATGAAAATAATAATAGCAGATCGTTTAATGCAGGGGTGTGCAAATTGCGGCCCGCGAGGAGATTTGTCAACCTAATGAAACTGCGGCCTACGTGATTAATTGAGTTTATCCAGCTGAAGTCCGTGCCACGATCCCAAAGATAGTGCGGGTAGTTTTTTCTACTAGATCGGATGCCATTAACCCTTTACAAGACGGTCGTAGCTTAATGTCACTGTACTACACAGACTGTGAGATACACATTACTAATATACATTGTAATGAAATTACCACTATCTGTCCTGAAAGTAGAAATATATGGTTTGTAATATAAATTTTAATAACTTCTAAAATAGTTTCTTGAGTGTAGTAGTAATGATGTACGCAGGTCAAATGCGAAAAAAAATCGTTATTAGGCCTTTCTGTACTTGACTCCTTGACCAAACTGCATGTGACACGCAGGAATTGCGGGAAAGTTTAATGTGGGCAGACTAGTCAGATAATTTGCACACCCCTGGTTTAATGTATAGATCGCCTAAAATAGTGCCGTCGTTGGAACTGTAGTCTCGTCGGTTATATATCCATTTATATATATATATAAGTATATAAATATATATACCATAAATATATATACCACCGAAATTAATACTGTAAGTACGATTACAACTAATCCATCATGCACAGGCTCAACATCTAGAAATGCAAACATTCGTTTAAATGACCATGCTGTGTGACAAGGTCAGAGGACTTAGACTCATTATATGATGACCTCTATGCCTCAGCAAACCAAATTTCATCAGAAATGAAATGAGCTTTTCATAAATCCACAACAACGGCGCTAATTTACAGTGAAGTCACGGGAAAAAAGCCACAGAAAAAAGTAAGTTTCGTCTAGAAAAAAAATCACAATTAATTTAAGGTGGCCGGGAAAAGTCACAATTTCGGCTAGGAAAGGGAGAGACTGGGAATCTTGCAAAAATATTCAAGTCAGTCACAGTTTATTTAAGTAACATTAACAATTAAAGTAGTGTAACAGGAATACTTTAAATCAGTTATTAACAGGCAATGCATGACTTGTATATATTGACAACACCACTTATACATGATGGCATTACATGTATGTGAAAAAAACGGTTTGCTCAATACCTTAGGGCAACAGTTAGGGCTAGGATTATTAAACATTTTCCCGGTATACATTTATTCATTACCTACTTGGCTTCTGTTAAATATTTAATTAGTGCATAATAGGCTCTGCTTATATAAAAACTGATTGTATGTTTGTAAATTTACCACTGATGATTGCTTTACTGTGTGTGTTTAATAACAAAGTTGAGCAACACTCCACTTGGTGAGTGAATGGATGGGTGACCACTGAGTTCGATATTCACTTTCGTCTGTCGTACTGCTCGTGGTAGTACAACAACAGTACTGCAACAGCTAGCTGAAACGTTTGGCATGATTTTAACTTTTAACTTTTTAAAGTAAAAGTTTTAATAAAGTTGTTGTTTTTTAACTTAAAATTTTTCTTTTTTTTCTGTAACTTTTTCCTGTGATCTTTTACCGCAACTTTTTTTACCTGTGACTTTTTAGCTGGATTCTAATTTACAAGGTAAACGTACCTGTCTGCCACTGGTTGCATTACACTTTTTTATACCTTTCATAATTCTGTAAGTACACCTGCAGCGTTCAACGGGCATGGGTGTGGCGGAACTGGAATTTTTCTGATTATACAAGATAATCCTATAAGACATTGGATAAAATACCCACGAGCAGTACGACAGAGAAAAAGTGAATATCGAACTCGGTGGTCACCTATCCATTCACTCACCGAGTGTGGCATTGCTCAACTTCGTTGTTAAACACACACTTCATTAATTACCTCGCACAGAAATAAAGAATATACCTGAGCTAGGCCATGTAGGTAGAGCTATTAAAACTGATTTTCTTTAATAAAATAATAATACCATACAAATATAGCTGCCGAAGAATCATGACTCAGAACCATTATTAGGGAGCATACACAAGTACAATTAAATTGCCAATAATACTGGACAAAACTGAATATTGTGTAAGCATCTGTATCTACAGCTTTGAAGATTGCACAATTAAATATATTGCACAATATTTAAATCGTTGGTCGAGCGCAGCGAAACGAACGCGTTGCCCAACTTAGGCCTAAATGATAGTATTAGCCTAATTAATACTTTCTTAGGCCTGAACACGTCATTGCTAATAACAATTCGTCTTGCCATTATTTGGCATTGAAGACGCGTTGTCCAACATTATTGTGAGTGTCTGTGCCCGACTTAGGCCTAAATGCTCCATTCATAATTAATGCTTTCTTAGGCCTGAACACGTCATTGCTAATAATAATTCGTCTTGACATTATCTGGCATTGAAGACGCGTTGCCCAACATTATTGTGAGTGTCTGTGCCCGACTTGGGCCTAAATGCTCCATTCATAATTAATGCTTTCTTAGGCCTGAACACGTCATTGCTAATAACAATTCGTCTTGCCATTATTTGGAATTGAAGACGCGTTGCCCAGCATTATTGTGAGTGTCTGTGCCCGACTTAGGCCTAAATGCTCCATTCATTATTAATGATTTCTTAGGCCTGAACACGTCATTGCTAATAATAATTCGTCTTGCCAGTATTTGGCAATGAAGACGCGTAGTCCAACATTATTGTGAGTGTCCGTGCCGACTCAAGCCTAAATGCTCCATTCATAATTAATGCTTTCTTAGGCCTCAACACGTCATTGCTAATAACAATTCGTCTTGTCATTATTTGGCATTGAAGAAAGTTATAATCTAAAAGGCCAGAATAACGAACTCGCGGGCTGTGAGCTCACTTTCCGTTTCTTCTAAACAAACTGACGAAAGCGGATTCGAAGTTAATTGACTTTTTCCGACACGCTAAGAAAACTCGGAGTGTTGTGGCGGTTAAGACGGTTTGGTTTTGATTCGGTAAGCGTTGCGTTTTAGCCTAGATCTGACGCCGCGCCTCGGGTAATAAACCGAATTCGTCTACCTGTACTCCATATACAGCAGGGTGGTGAAGGTCAAATTGTGCTGCAATGCGCATTGATTTTCTCAAAGCCCACAGAAACGATATTGAATAAACGAATCGGGTTTGTGGCAACATTATTTTAACTGTGAAGCGCCTGTTCTCGGATACGATAGCCAAA
Source organism: Tubiluchus corallicola (assembly GCA_030141605.1). Taxonomy (NCBI): domain Eukaryota; kingdom Metazoa; phylum Priapulida; class Priapulimorpha; order Priapulimorphida; family Tubiluchidae; genus Tubiluchus; species Tubiluchus corallicola. The sequence goes on along the minus strand of JAQGDQ010000630.1, from coordinate 8,056 downwards.
TCACTAGAACAATTCATGTAACAAAGTAGCATACTCATCTATATGTAAGCTCTCTCTCTCTCTCTCTCTCTCTCTCTCTCTCTCTCTCTCTCTCTCTCTCTCTCTCTCTCTCTCTCCTCTCTCTCTCTCTCTCTCTCTCTCTCTCTCTCTCTCTCTCTCTCTCCTCTCTCTCTCCTCTCTCTCTCTCTCTCTCTCTCTCTCTCTCTCTCTCTCTCTCTCTCTCTCTCTCTCTCTCTCTCTCTCTCTCTCTCTCTCTCTCTCTCTCTCTCTCTCTCTCTCTCTCTCCCTCTCTCTCTCTCTCTCTCTCTCTCTCTCTCTCTCTCTCTCTCTCTCTCTCTCTCTCTCTCCCCCTCTCTCTCTCTCTCTCTCTCTCTCTCTCTCTCTCTCTATATATATATATATATATATATATATATATATATATACATTGATTATAAATATTGGATATATATTTAGAATAAATAAATTGTAATGCAAAATTGTCAGCTTGTTTAATGTACATAGTGTAAAGAGTTGTATAACATTTTTGTACTTTTGTGCCCCTGCAAATAGAGGGCTTATTGTATAATTTTCAATAAAGATTGTTAATAATAATAATATATGCAGGCTTAAATAGACCTGCAGCATTTTGGCCTATAAAAAATTTGTCAGGTATAATTTAATGACTACTTGCGATGTGCTTGTGGAAAGAAAGAATTTTTGAAATTGAAAAAACTTGAATTTGACGTCACACAAGCACGCCTGCTTTAAACGCTCACATGCCAATGACATCACATGACACTCACCTGGCAATGACATCACATGACAGTGACATCACATGCCAATGACATCACATGACACTCACATGACAATGACATCACATGACACTCACATGACAATGACATCACATGACACTCACATGACAATGACATCACATGACACTCACATGCCAATGACATCACATGACACTCACATGACAATGACATCACATGACAATGACATCACATGACACTCACATGACAATGACATCACATGACAATGACATCACATGACGCTCACCTGACAATGACACTCACATGACAATGACATCACATGACATTCACATGCTATCACTTCAGCTGACAATGCTAGCCAGCTTTATAATTGATGATACCCCCTAACTTGACCATTTTTATAATTACGTATGATGTGCAGGCCGAGTAGATGACACGACTTCTGCATGTCACAGAAAATGATTGAGAGGAGGCAAACTAGCAATTATCCAGCACTTATGTCATGAATAATACATTATATAATAAAAGCAATTATTGTGTTTCAAATTCCTGTTTTTGAAAATCAAGTATTTTTGAAGTATTATCGTGAAATCCGACATCCAACTATTATTAGACGCTTGTGTCATTGGTCTAACACGCTCATCATGAAATGAGAAATGTTGCCGCTTCTGTGTTTTGAACTTTTTCCCTCGGGCCATTTCTCTGTGGAATTGTTTGTCAGAAAATTATTTTCGTGCTACTTAAAACTTCACTTGCTTAAAGGGAAAATAGACGCTTGCTATCATTCAAAATATAGGTTTTACACGTCAAATGTAGATTTAGGTAATTTAAATGTGTCTTGGTAACTCAAACGTAGACTTAGGCAGTTCAAATGTGTTAACAATGGTTTTCAACAAATCTTAAGCGTTTTTGATAAGTGAAATGTAGACACATGTCAAGTCAAATGTCCTACGTCTACATTTGACTTACCTAAGTCACATTTGAACTTTCCTATATCTACATTTGACTTACCTAAGTCACATTTGAGTTATCAAAACACATTCGAAATCCTGTCTACATTTGACTTACCTAAGTCAAGTTTGAACTTTCCTGTGTCTACATTTGACTTACCTAAGTCACATTTGAACTTTCCTGTGTCTACATTTGACGTGTAAAACCTATAGTTTTAAAAATTCTGCTTTTGTAGCTTTATTGTTACCTTGGGAACTGGTACTTCCATAACTGTTAGTGCTGTAGTTCCTGTGTTTATCCATTGTCAGTACTGCAAAAAAAAAAAACGTTACATAATGCAAATATGTCATAACATGAAAACTTCGATGGACTTGAGTTATGTACAGCTAACTTACAACCGTCACACAGATAGGATAACAATGTCTGTACATATAATACACAATGTCAGAACTTAACGCACACATTGTATCAGTATCTTAAAGTGTCAGTACTTAATGTACACAATACCAGTACCTTTTTGTGGTCTGCATTACTAAATTTTTAATTGGGTTTGGTCCTGAAACTTGGTACACCGCTTATTATTAATCATCGTCATTGTCATTAGGACCTATCATCTTCATCATCATGACCATCATTTCACCACCATCTTCATCATTGTCATTTTCGTAGTCATCACGATCATCATTATCACTATCACCTTTATCACCATTGCCAGTTTCATCGTCATCATCATCATCACCATCAACACTTTATCATCGTCATCTTCATCATCATAGTCGTCATCTTCATTGTCGTCGTCGTCGTCATCAGCATCAATCTTAAATACATCTGCTTTCAATTTAACATGAACTTTTGTCATCCTTCAAAATATTATAAAAGGTTATGTAACCTTTAAGGCTGCAGTGAATAAATAAACTTACCTGTAATTACTGTATAGAAACAAAGTTGAGCATCGATCTGTAAAGGTGAGAAATACTAACGTACGTTGATCACAACTGCATCACGCATAATTAGACATCAATTAAGCAAATTAAGGGGTGATCACTGAGTGTCAATTTTCAGAAATGCACATGCCGCAAATCTCCAAAAAGGTAGTACTTCTACTTTTTCTCTAATGACAAATTATGACTAACTCTTATTTCTGCAGTTAACACGAGAAAACACGCATCACAATTATATTTACAAACAAATCACTTATTATGTACACATACAATAAGCCGTAAACACGACACGACTATGCGTTCGAAGCACGTGTTATTGTTTACAAACTACACAAACAGTTTACTCCATTGTCTCAGTTTTTATCGTGGAGACTATCCTCTCTTCTGTTGCACAGAACATGAGTTTTAATCCTGATCCAGCTAATTAACGATTAAATCGTGATCTCCGACGGATCGACGTTTGATTCTTGTTCACGATTACTCTGTGCTTCTTTTCCGTAATAACGCCAATGAATGGATTGGACAGTGAACTGACTTCAAACAATTTCATTTCATTGTGTTGTGCGCCACAGTGTGACGCATTTCGAAATTATTTTTCCCTGCAGGGCAGGACGGGGCAGGACAGCTCAGCGCAACGTAACCGGTAAGACAGTGCCAAGATCAAACAACAACCTTGTCGTGTTTGTTAAAGATGAAACATTCACGATCGTTGTCTTGAAGTTTCCTACTCTCATGTAAGCACGCTTACTCACTTGAACAGTACATGGGTGAAATAATTGCTTTTTGGGTGTAGCGTGCATCCCCGCCCCCGGCTATTATTGTTAATAACAAACACGAATTGAGTTAGTCAGGTGAGATTGGTGAACTGTGGTAACATGCTTGACTGACTCTAGTTACCACAGCAGACAGCTGAGCTTTTAGGCTGCTTATTTATATAGAATATTGACTATAGTGGAGTTCAAGTTGACTTACAACAACTGGCCATTTTATAACAGTAATTTCTATGTTAATTTTTTCTTATAACTTCCGTAATAAGGAATCTTGGATTTTCGTAGTCTGTTAATCACACTAATAACCCACAATAATGACTTGAGCATTCATTTGCCAGTGCTTAACCTTTGGTATGCTGTTTCTTTCACAGTGTGGGACAATCTAACAAGCCCTGCTTTTTGATTGCCCGCAACACATTTACATTCATATATAGGCAAACATTGTGTGAGGCTTTTCTTGTGCAGAAACAATGAAAGCTTATTTGTGTTATGTTCATTGTAGGCCCTTTCACCCTGTATTGTATGTGAAACTATTGTAAATGTGTAATGTGAAATAAATGACTTATGACTATACCCTAATTTGTTCAACATTAATTTTGGCGCTTTTTAAAGTTTGTTAAATTATTATGCTATCTTTCCAATAAATAAAGAGCATAAACAAAGTATAATTATCGTTACAAGTTAACTATGCTGCTGAGAGAATTAGAGATTCAAGCCGCTAAGTTTAATCCTTTCAGTCCCAAATTATTTTGTTAATAAGAAAATTTTTTTGGCTTGGTACTTTTGTTCAGTATGTCCATCTTGTTTACACATAATAATTACTTGTTTCTACCTGTGCCCGCGTGCAAAATATAGCCTGTATCCCACGGGATACATTGGGATTCAATGGAATCATAAAATGTGCTTCATTTTGCAACTGCTGATAATTTTTTAAAGTATTTAAGACATTTAGTATGCACGCTATGCTGATCTGTACAAAGTCATCTCTAAAGTACTGTACCTTGCGCAGTTTTTATGCTATGTAGATTTTCTAGTTTACCATTTTATCGCCATTTTTAGTCTATTGTTATTGGCTTAAATCAAATTATTATTAACAGATCAAATAACTGTCAGTTTTAAGATTTTGTTAATTTTAAAGGCAGAAAATATTCTCGTATCCCACGGGATACAACGGGTATGAAAGGGTTAATTATCTCTACACACAATTTGCAAAATCTGACGCTTTTATGTATTACGCAAAGAAACAAGTCGATCGCTCGTTCCCAAAAGTCACTAAGCACAGCAAAGTACAAACAAAACCTGTGTTTACGGTTTTTAAACTCGGGTTAATTACAACTTCGCAGCTTCTAAATGTAGAGCAAAGTTAAAAAACAGAAAAGCCGCAAAGAACTAGGTCAAGAGTTGATTACTTTTAGTTAAAAATCAGCGGTTCAAAAAGCTTTTATTCCCGCTCGAGTGAGCGTTGTGAAAGGCAACTTTACACAGGCCGAAAGCTCCAGTGTCGTAAATTTTATAAAATAAAGTTGTGCTGGATCTACGTATTTATAACGAAGATTTACAGATTCTCTCTCTCTCTCTCTCTCTCTCTCTCTCTCTCTCTCTCTCTCTCTCTCTCTCTCTCTCTCTCTCTCTCTCTCTCTCTCTCTCTCTCTCTCTCTCTCTCTCTCTCTCTCTCTCTCTCTCTCTCTCCCCCTCTCTCTCTCTCTCTCTCTCTCTCTCTCTCTCTCTCTCTCTCTCTCTCTCTCTCTCTCTCTCTCTCTCTCTCTCTCTCTCTCTCTCTCTCTCTCTCTCTCTCTCTCTCTCTCTCTCTCTCTCTCTCTCTCTCTCTCTCTCTCTCTCTCTCTCTCTCTCTCTCTCTCTCTCTCTCTCTCTCTCTCTCTCTCTCTCTCTCTCTCTCTCTCTCTCTCTCTCTCTCTCTCTCTCTCTCTCTCTCCCTCCTCTCTCTCTCTCTCTCTCTCTCTCTCTCTCTCTCTCTCTCTCTCTCTCTCTCTCTCTCTCTCTCTCTCTCTCTCTCTCTCTCTCTCTCTCTCTCTCTCTCTCTCTCTCTCTCTCTCTCTCTCTCTCTCTCTCTCTCTCTCTCTCTCTCTCTCTCTCTCTCTCTCTCTCTCTCAGAATACCTAAACAGTCTGGCAACGATATCTATCGAACGAGATATCGTCCAGTCTCTGGATTATTCACAATTTATTGCACACTTTGCTGCCGTCGAAGCACGAAAAGTTGATTTTTGTTGAAGGTTTATGACATCTGCCCGAATATGTTTGTATAAATTTCAGTTATTTGTAGACTTAGATACAAATACAGGCAGTTTTTAATAAATTGCGTAATTTTATTTTTTTCGTATTTATTTTTTCTATTTCTATTTGGGGCCACCAAATTCACTTCGCCTAGGGCCTCCAATTACCTAAGGCCGGCCCTGTTTACAGAACGGAAACGTTCATGCTACCAATGGCTACACGAATCTGATGAGTTTTTCATACGCAGGTGACACGGAACCGAAGTCCTGAGTTCCATTCACAGAAATTTCGTGAAATGATCTCTACAATTTACCCCACTATCCACACTTGAGTGAAAAAGTAACCGAGTGATGACCTGAAGTTAAGTAATTTCAAATCTGGTCAGGAAATGGATGGTTCCGTGTCTCATCTTAAAGGATTATTTTTCATAAAAAAACTAGATTCCGTTCCGCCAAAGAAAAAACTGTATTTGCTCGCCATCTGGTGTTAAAGAAACACAACTGCAGCGAAAAAACGGATGTCACAAGTATACGTGTGCCGAATTTCTCATTCTTTATGAAAACTTTATATATTCAGATAAAATGCATAATTTTGAATGCGATGTGTTTTTTTGTACACACGACGTTTTCTGTATTTTGAGCGTTCTCTGATGTATGTACCAACTCTGTTAGTCCACGGCTTTTTACACAAATAGACAATTCTGGGCACACGAACAGCTCACTGTGTGTAAGGTCGTGTTTTACCGACCTCTGTCAGCCCATTTTTTCACTTTTCAAAATGTCTTGTAAACAAATATTTTTATATATATAAACGTATTTATTTAGAACAGGCATTAACAATAAAGTACGTGTATTGATTAATTAAAGTTTCTGTTGTTTTATAGCTGTTGATATAAACTTTGTGAGAAAAATTGTAAACTCTTGCACATTGAGAATTCCAAAGCTATGCTATTATGTAAATAACAGTCGAGTAAATTTAAGATTTAAATATGGTTGTACTGTAGACCTAAACGAAAATGTAAAATTAAAGGTTAAGAACTCATTTAAATCGTATGTTTTAAGATATCTATTATAGTTCCTTACAACACTGTATACTGTAATATAATTACAAGGGAACTACAATGTGTGGTTATTATAAAGTTGAATGTCTGTAGATATGTTACTTTACTAACATCGCATTACCTGTTTTACTAACATCCTTATCTTTGTAAACTGTATATTTTTATACGAAATAAACTCATAATAATAATAATAATAATAATAATAATAATAATAATAATAATAATAATAATAATAATAATAATAATAATAATAATAATAATAATAATAATAATAATAATAATAATAATAATAACACCTCAAAACAAACACACACAACTTTCCTACTATGCAAGATTAGATAAATTCAAAACAATGCCATTTTGTTTCACAATAGGTGAAAAAAAAACTAATATGAAATAGTCAAACACAAACACACACCGAATTTTTGTGTACATCGCGATAGATGGAGTCACTGGAGTAACAAGACAAGATGAAAAACGCGTCACAAGACACTGCGTGGGTCCTCCAAGCCGAACGAGGACGGTGTAGTTCCAAGTTCTCTTCGAGGCTAGGAGAACGGACATTATGTCAATGTTATGTCAAGGATTATTCTATGATTATTATATTAATATAACGTATTGAGGGTTTAAGAAGTACAACGTACCAGTCGCTAGGTTATAATTCTGTTCTCCATCCACTTTGGTTATAATTGTGTTCTCCATCCACTTTGGTTATAATTGTGTTCTCCATCCACTTTGGTTATAATTGTGTTCTCCATCCACTTTGGTCATAATTGTGTTCTCCGTCTATTTTGGTTATAATTGTGTTCTCCATCCACTTTGGTTATAATTGTGTTCTCCATCCACTTTGGTTATAATTGTGTTCTCCATCCACTTTGGTTATAATTGTGTTCTCCATCCACTTTGGTTATAATTGCGTGCTCCATCCACTTTGGTTATAATTGTGTTCTCCATCCACTTTGGTTATAATTGTGTTCTCCATCCACTTTGGTTATAATTGTGTTCTCCATCCACTTTGGTTATAATTGTGTTCTCCATCCACTTTGGTTATAATTGTGTTCTCCATCTATTTTGGTTATAATTGTGTTCTCCATCTATTTTGATTATAATTGTGTTCTCCATCCACTTTGGTTATAATTGTGTTCTCCGTCCACTTTGGTTATAATTGTGTTCTCCATCCACTTTGATTATAATTGTGTTCTCCATCCACTTTTGTTATAATTGTGTTCTCCACCCACTTTTGTTATAATTGTGTTCTCCATACACTTTTGTTATAATTGTGTTCTCCATCCACTTTTATTATAATTGTGTTCTCCATCCACTTTGGTTATAATTGTGTTCTCCATCC
>JAQGDQ010001682.1:0-29729 GCA_030141605.1 Tubiluchus corallicola | reverse complement strand
TATCAGCAATGGTTTGTTTATTCTTTAGAACTTTAGTTTAAGTTTGGTTTAGTATTCAAAGTTGGAATGTTCATGAAAATAATGGGAAATGGAACTACATTAGCGATTGTTTTCAAATGGGTTCAATTGTTAAGAGAACAATTTCACTAATGCAGCTGTAACGTTTAGTGAGAAAATTCTAGAATGACCAAGATTCTGGTATAGTTCTGGTACCAAGATCATGTACTTCACAGGCTAAAGCTCCCTAGTAATCAAAATATGATGATTGCGAAATAGAAATCGACTGCAGTTAAACGTTGTAATGCAATAGCTATTTCAATCATGGGGTTTTTTTTAATTTATATCAACCCTAGACGTGATTCTAAATTTTGGGCTCTAATGTGGCTGAACTTTCTTCTGTTTTACACCGAAACGTACGGGTTTAGTTCATCCGATGCAGACAAATCTGGTGAAATTTCTCCAAACGTTTGCGCTTTTGCTCGTCCAATTGACAAAGTTCAGATGGAATATGAAATTGATAGAGGAAGATTCGTTGATCGTGTTTCACATGAAACGTGTCCAGTTGGTTCAGAAACAATCTGCGAGGAAGACTGCGGTAAGTTCTACTTTGTGGAAGAACAGTCTGATCTTAATCTGGAATCTTCCCGGTATGTAGGATGGAATGAATTGAAAGACTGTGGTATCGAATTTAAGAAGCCATTTTGTCTTCTGGAGATTTTCAATGACGATGAGAAGCCGGCACGATGTCGTATTGCCTCAGTCTACTTGAAAGTATGGGAAGATACTCGTCCTGTTCAACAAAGAGGTTCAGCATCTGAATGGCAAAATATTAACACGTTTAGAACGGCAAAGAGAGTAAAACGACGTGATGGAGAAACTGGTAGAGAGAGACGGAATCTTGCTGACGAATCTTGCAAACAGTTTATTAGTTGTTTGAACGGTTGTCGCAACAAGGATTGTGAGACAGCCAAGGACAAGAAGTTTTGTAGGAAATGGTGCTGGATGGCCTGTAGAGTTCACGCAAGGTGTGTCTGTGAGTGTGATAGTAAGTGTGGCGATGATCTCTCGTGCACGGAAGGCTGTGAAGATTTCTGCGCTTGCGTATTGGAGCGCAAGAGGGAATGCCCTGAATGTAAGAAAAAATGTAAAGACCACGGAAATCATCATGGGTGTGATTCAGAATGTGCATATCATGATCCTAAGACATCAGAGAAATGCCATCAAGATAGTGTAGCTTCCTGTAACCTGAAGTTTGCAACAACAACAACAACAACTACTACTACTACTACTACTACTACTACAACAACAACTACTACTACCACCACAACAACAACACTGCCTATAATAGTTGTTCGGTGCCAGAGTGAGTGTAGAGCTCTGTGTTTTGCTGTCAAGGATCCAGAAACGTGCAAGACCATCTGCGAACAAAATTGCATAGAAAGCTATAGAACGACTACGACACCTACCAGACGGCGACGGCGAGCATCAGTTGGAGACTGTGACAACTGTCAGCCAACGTGTGCAAACTGCGGTGTGAAGCACGCAACTGATGAAAAAAACAGTAATAAACGCAAGATAAAATACGAAGGCTGGAATCAAACTCTCCCGGACATAATGAAGTTCTCGTTTGTTAACTTGAGTTACACTGAAGCAGAAAAGGATGTATTCGGTTTCTTAAAAGATTCATACACTGTCTTCCACTATAATGTAAATAAGGATGAATAATAGCAATGGTATAAGAGCAATAAACCTGAAAGTTGAGAAAGGAAAATATAATATGTAATTATGATTTTGAGTGAGCTTTAAAGAGTGAAAAAACAAAGACGTTCCGGATTTAAAATAAACAAAAAACATTCGAAAGTGAAATGAAATTCTATCCGAGGAGACGGAAAACGTTCCGAACACTCTCCTGCAACTTACCGGATTGTCGTCCCAGTTCAGTTCGACTTGACCGGCGCACTTGAGCGAACTAAACAGTTTGCCAAAGTTTTCGTTAATTCTTTGCACCAGATCCTGAAACGGAACATTTGCTAAAATCAAACCAGATCTTCTCCGATGTTGAGAAAAATTCTGACTTCCGACTGACTCTATTACAGTTTTACAACATTTCCTGCATATTTTCCAAACATTTCACGCCCACCTGGTGTGCTTTTTTTAGTTTAATTTTAATAATTTCGGGCAGGTGGCACCACATAGCGTTTAATTCTGATAAAATTAATAATGCCAATATCTTCTACAGTGTTGACAGTACTTGTTGTTGCATTACATAAGTACAGTCCAGTTCAGTTTATAACGTTTTATTATACCTACAACATATAAAAGTTTGGCTTAGCAGCAAACGGCTGCCATAGTTCAGTCATTTGGTCAAAAGTATGGTTACTCCAATGCGACAATATAAATGTAAAACCACGGTAAGTTAAACACACAAAATCGTTAATATATAATTTATATTGAAAACTTTTCCGAAAACTATAGCGCGAATGACAAGCGGACTCTTTAACGTTATTGCGTTGAACGAAAAAAAAAAAACAGGCTTTACTTAAACAACTTTTACATGGCATTAATGCATGACTTGCATTTGGGACTCATTAAAATAAAAGAAGGAAAACCAGACATGTTCCTAACCAGATTCGAACTCAGGCCTTCTGAACGCCAGGAACTGGGGAATTTAAACTTCTTGTTTGGGAGAACAGTTATAAAGTAATAACTTAACCAAGAAGTAATTACATTCAAATCTATCGAAAAATCAATACTCAACTGGGCTGTTAACGAGTACAAAAGACATAATTTTGTATAATGAAAGATGTGCAATAAAAAATTCTATTGCACAATTTGTCTTGCACAAACAACAGTGGGAAGCAGCTCAAACTATTTCTGATTAATTACTATGCAACACACACTGTTTCTAATGTACCGTATTTTCCCATGTATAAGAGACCCTTGTGTATAAGAGACCCCTTCAATTTTTAGGCAAAAATTCTGGAAAAAAGTTTTTTGGTAATGAATAACTTTATTCATCATAGAAATCATTAAATTCCTCATCACTCTCATCAAAAATATCAACTGGAGTCAGACCTTCAGCAATTCCAGCCAGTTCATCATCAGAGGAGTCACTCTGCTCAAAAATGGCATTGTCCTCTGTGCCGTCCATGGCATTGGAGATGCCACACTTCTTGAAAGATTTAATAATGACCTCTGGCTTTACACCATTCCATGCCTTGAGGACCCAGACTTACTCCCATGTATAAGAGACCCCCTATTTTTAAAGTGAAAATTCTGAGCAAAAAAGGGTCTCTTATACATGGGAAAATACGGTATGTATTTCGTTGTAATTTACAGTGTTCCCTCACTTATCGCTGGTGTTCCGTTCCAGGCCCACCCGCGATAAGTGAATTTCCGTACTGGGTCCGTAAAAATTTTCTCAACAAATTTACGCTATGAAGAATTTCTGACGGTAAATTGCTAAGATATCAGCATAGGTAGAACACAGGTGAGTTTATTTATACAAATCAGTAACAGCACATGTTTATTCATAGATCTCTGACAGCCAACTGACCAGGTAAGTATTACCAGAAGTGTTAGACTGTGTGCTACCTCATTCTTAATTACCCTATTGCAATCTTAATAATTTTCTTAACATTCTGAACAAAATAAAAGAAAATATTGAAACGCTTGAATCAAAATTTAGGGAGTAAATCCTGCTAATTAGAAATAAACGTTTTCTTCCACTAATAACGATTTGTGGGTTGAAAAGTGTATTGCTAACGGTACGTATATTAATTTATTCGTGTGAAATTGCCAATCTTGTTGGATTCACGTAATTTGAAATGTCGGCCGAAGTTAGATAATTACGAATATTGCCAGTCGAATGTTCCAGAAGGTTTATTGACTCTTTTTTCTAGAACAGTCTATTAGGTTAGTACAACTTGTGCTACCACGGTCTATCTGTTATGTGGCTACGTAACTATTTTATACCGTCTTCAAGTCACGGTTTATCTAAAAAATCTGGACTTTAAATATGACACGAAAAAACCACAACTAACAGCAAAATTATTAAATTCATTTCAATTTATTATAACAATGTCCCGGAGGATGACTTCAAGTTATCCAGGAATATGAATTATGAATTTATTCCACAGCAACTCAAACATACATGTAAATTGATATAACATTGAAAAAGAAACCACTTTCTGTACTTACTGCTACTTACTTCATGCAAAAATACCACGAAATTAACCATCTAATTTTTGTAAAAACTTATTATGCTTTTATAGAGAATTGCTTTTCTTCAGCTGATAAACTACCTCACTGGTGGAAAAATGGGCTTTCAAAATGACGTCATTGGTGGAAAAATGGGCTTTCAAAATGACGTCATTGGTGGAAAAATGGGCTTTCAAAATGACGTCATTGGTGGAAAAATGGGCTATCAAAATGGCAGCGCCCGAGTGTCTATGATCGTGACTTTAAAATGATTTTACTAATTACACGAGGTTCTTATTGCACTTTTATTACAAAATCCTTCTTTCCTTGAACTGGTTTCTGTTAAAGAATTGATACCAAAGGCAGCGATTCAGATGTAATTAACGTAAAGTCTGTAACAGGTCTGCAACACAACGAAAGTTATCAGTAAAGAATTCGGCTGTTAACAGCAGATATGAATCGAAATGAATTTATATGAGTCTTGCGTTTAAATGTACCGTATTTTCCCGTGTATAAGAGACCCTTGTGTATAAGAGACCCCTTCAATTTTTAGGCAAAAATTCTGGAAAAAAGTTTTTTCAGACGGACATTTTTAGAGGGTAAAGTACAACTTTTTTCAACTCAGTGCGGTACTGAAAACAAAATAAAACCAGTTAATGTGTTGTAGAAAAAGAGTACTGGTATATATTAAAGTGCGTACCTGCAAACCTGTAACAGGAAAAGAGAAAACGAGGAGATAATGCCTGTGTCACGATGCTTGTATTGCTTACAACCGCTTCATAGTCGAACGCGACATGCAAAACAGTTGTAGAGCACTTATTTCTTTAAAATCATTAGTGTCACAATTTATGCATCTTATTGAAAAGACTTACTCCCATGTATAAGAGACCCCCTATTTTTAAAGTGAAAATTCTGAGCAAAAAAGGGTCTCTTATACGCGGGAAAATACGGTAATTCGTTTCATAGAAGGAACTAGCACTTTTTTTCCTTTTTACCTCTTTTTTGTGGTTTACTAATTCGCTACCTATAATTATACGGGTTGGCAGTTACATTTCCGAATTTGCATGAAGAGGCGGTAATTGTTCGACCAGTTTTTTGAAGTGCACACGAGTATCCCTTCAGCGGGTATTGCTGAATGAAACGTGAAATTTACATTATAGTGGAAGACAGTGTATGAATCTTTTAAGAAACCGAATACGTCCTTTTCTGCTTCAGTGTAACTCAAGTTAACAAACGAGAACTTCATTATGTCCGGGAGAGTTTGATTCCAGCCTTCGTATTTTATCTTGCGTTTATTACTGTTTTTTGCATCAGTTGCGTGTTTCACACCACAGTTTGCACACGTTGGCCGACAGTTGTCACAGTCTCCAACTGATGCTCGCCGTCGCCGTCTGGTAGGTGTCGTAGTCGTTCTATAGCTTTCTATGCAATTTTGTTCGCAGATGGTCTTGCACGTTTCTGGATCCTTGACAGCAAAACACAGAGCTCTACACTCACTCTGGCACCGAACAACTATTATAGGCAGTGTTGTTGTTGTGGTGGTAGTAGTAGTTGTTGTTGTAGTAGTAGTAGTAGTAGTAGTAGTAGTTGTTGTTGTTGTTGTTGCAAACTTCAGGTTACAGGAAGCTACACTATCTTGATGGCATTTCTCTGATGTCTTAGGATCATGATATGCACATTCTGAATCACACCCATGATGATTTCCGTGGTCTTTACATTTTTTCTTACATTCAGGGCATTCCCTCTTGCGCTCCAATACGCAAGCGCAGAAATCTTCACAGCCTTCCGTGCACGAGAGATCATCGCCACACTTACTATCACACTCACAGACACACCTTGCGTGAACTCTACAGGCCATCCAGCACCATTTCCTACAAAACTTCTTGTCCTTGGCTGTCTCACAATCCTTGTTGCGACAACCGTTCAAACAACTAATAAACTGTTTGCAAGATTCGTCAGCAAGATTCCGTCTCTCTCTACCAGTTTCTCCATCACGTCGTTTTACTCTCTTTGCCGTTCTAAACGTGTTAATATTTTGCCATTCAGATGCTGAACCTCTTTGTTGAACAGGACGAGTATCTTCCCATACTTTCAAGTAGACTGAGGCAATACGACATCGTGCCGGCTTCTCATCGTCATTGAAAATCTCCAGAAGACAAAATGGCTTCTTAAATTCGATACCACAGTCTTTCAATTCATTCCATCCTACATACCGGGAAGATTCCAGATTAAGATCAGACTGTTCTTCCACAAAGTAGAACTTACCGCAGTCTTCCTCGCAGATTGTTTCTGAACCAACTGGACACGTTTCATGTGAAACACGATCAACGAATCTTCCTCTATCAATTTCATATTCCATCTGAACTTTGTCAATTGGACGAGCAAAAGCGCAAACGTTTGGAGAAATTTCACCAGATTTGTCTGCATCGGATGAACTAAACCCGTACGTTTCGGTGTAAAACAGAAGAAAGTTCAGCCACATTAGAGCCCAAAATTTAGAATCACGTCTAGGGTTGATATAAATTAAAAAAAACCCCATGATTGAAATAGCTATTGCATTACAACGTTTAACTGCAGTCGATTTCTATTTCGCAATCATCATATTTTGATTACTAGGGAGCTTTAGCCTGTGAAGTACATGATCTTGGTACCAGAACTATACCAGAATCTTGGTCATTCTAGAATTTTCTCACTAAACGTTACAGCTGCATTAGTGAAATTGTTCTCTTAACAATTGAACCCATTTGAAAACAATCGCTAATGTAGTTCCATTTCCCATTATTTTCATGAACATTCCAACTTTGAATACTAAACCAAACTTAAACTAAAGTTCTAAAGAATAAACAAACCATTGCTGATAGGGTAACTTTATTTTGCTTTTAATTAGTTATTTTTGCTCATAGAACTCTGATTTACTAACTTTGTTTTCACTTTGTTTTGCGTAAATTTGCATAATTTTATTTACCATAATTGTTTGCTATTAATTTAATTTTGATCTGTTTTCCTATTCAAATCTTTATTTTGTTCTAATGATATTTGCTCGCCATGCTGAAGTTAGTAGACTCGCTATTTAGGGATGGCAGACTAGATGACCTTTTGGTCTTTCACCATCCCTCCCTTCTTTAATCTTTGTAAATCATTGTTCTATACTATCTATGATTGTTATTTTGAAGGCAAAAAATAAATAAATTATTATTATTATTATTATTATTATTATTATTATTATTATTATTATTATTATTATTATTATTATTATTATTATTATTATTATTATATTGTATATGCCAACAAGACGGTGTGGTGCGTTTGACGCTTTTAGGATATCGCTAAATTTTAATCTTAGGATTTCGTAGATGTTAAACAAATATTATTTATTATTATAAATATTTATCAACTAATAACTGGATGATATCATGACGGCACATCAAAATCAGAGCAGATATTTTGTTGTTAAAACATCACAACTTTATCAAAACTTAATTTAAGCTGTTTTGTTAATGTACTTAATAAATAAATATTTAGTTTAGAAACAAATATTTATTAACCAATAAATATTTAGTTTATAAGTAAATATTTAGTTACCGTATTTTCCCATGTATAAGAGACCCTTGTGTATAAGAGACCCCTTCAATTTTTAGGCAAAAATTCTGGAAAAAAGTTTTTTGGTAATGAATAACTTTATTCATCATAGAAATCATTAAATTCCTCATCACTCTCATCAAAAATATCAACTGGAGTCAGACCTTCAGCAATTCCAGCCAGTTCATCATCAGAGGAGTCACTCTGCTCAAAAATGGCATTGTCCTCTGTGCCGTCCATGGCATTGGAGATGCCACACTTCTTGAAAGATTTAATAATGACCTCTGGCTTTACACCATTCCACGCCTTCAGGACCCAGCTGCAGACTTCTCCAACGGTTGGCTTACTCCCATGTATAAGAGACCCCCTATTTTTAAAGTGAAAATTCTGAGCAAAAAAGGGTCATGGGAAAATACGGTAATAAATAAATTATTTAGTTAGTAAATAAATAAGGAATAAATATTTTGCTAATGTTAGTTTATTTTTTACTTCCAGGTAGTGCTTCTATATGTTCTTCCTTTATTACCAAACCAATGCGCGATTGTTCATTGCACATTATCCCCCCCCCCTAGTTTTTTTTTACAGTAAACTCTGCAAACTTAATTCCAACCAAATCGAAAAAACTTTGAGTTAGGACAGGGGTGGGCAAATTATCTGACTAGCCGGGCCACATTAAACTTTCCCGCAATTCCTGTGGGCCACAGGCAGTTTGATCAAGGAGCCAAGTACAGAAAGGCCTAATAACGATTTTTTTGCATCCGACCTGCGTACATCATTACAAATACACTCAAGAAACTATTTTGGAAGTTATTAAAATTTATATTACAAACCATATATTTCTACTTTCAGGACAGATAGTGGTAATTTCATTACAATGCATATTAGTAATGTGTATCACACAGTCTGTGTTGTACAGTGACATTAAGCTACAACCGTCTTGCAAGGGTTAATGGCATTCGATCTAGTAGAAAAAACTACCCGCACTATCTTTGGGATCGTGGCACGGACTTCAGCTGGATACACTCAATTAATCGCCCGGGCCGCACTTTCATTAGGTTGACAAATCTCTTCGCGGGCCACACAAATTCTTTCGGCGGGCCGCAGGTGGCCCACGGGCCGCAATTTGCACACCCCTGCACTACATGATTACTAATGCAGGCAAAAGCATGGGCTGAAAAAAGCACCAGCTTGTTGTTGATATCACTATTTTGCTACTTGCTTTTTGACGAATTTATTGTAACTCTGTTCTAATTTTCAGGTCATTTTTAAAGAGGGTGTAAGACCAGTTCAAAAAGATTTTGAAAACTCCTCAAATTCCCGTTCCCAATGCCAAGTCATTTTTTACAAGTGAGCAACCAGACAACAAGTGTAGTTTTATAAATTCTAAATAACAAATAAATTTGACTATGCAATAAATAAGTCATCACAGTTCAAAATACGCAAGCAACACTTTTAAATTTCTACAGGTGTTGTTCCACAGATTGCACAAGTCTTATCTCTCCTTTATAAAATTATTAAAAAACCTGCATAGCTAAATGTTTGTCTCATCAGTATATTGAGAATTATATTATTTAGTATTATTGTCCAAGTCAGTAGATTTGTTCTTAATCAATAAGCCTAGAAATAATGAAGTTGAACTCAAATCAAAATGTATTTAACTCCTGTTGTTGATTAATTGCATTATTAACCCAAAGTGTTTTTATCATTTCATAACAATTTTGACGTGTATTTTACATAAAATCTAAATGCTATTTTTAGTTTAATCAAGATTGACCTTATTTTGTTGCCCGCTAATTAAAGTACATGTATATTCTTTACTCTGGATTACTTAATTATATAGCAGATGTCATGATTTTAAAGTAATTAGTCTTTCCTAAATTAAACTGATAATATTAATGCCCACCAGTGTCTAAAAATCTTTTTATCTATATTCGGTAAAAGATAACAGACCAGGTGACTTTATAGTCTTTTCGCTATCCTTTCTCTAGTTCTAGATCTATCTATATATTTTAACCACTCTTCAAAACTTATTAGAGATTCTTTTATTAATCATGTTTTATTGTAGTACTATAAAGAGGTAAATAAATTGAAATTGAATTGAACTGAATTGTCTTTTTGCTATCCTTTCTCTAGTTCTAGATCTATCTATTCATTCTAACCATTCTTCAAAACTTATTAGCAATTTTTTTTATTAATCATGTTTTATTGTAGCATTATAAAGAGGTAAATAAATTGAAATTGAATTGAACTGAATTGTCTTTTCGCTATCCTTTCTCTAGTTCTACATCTATCTATACATTTTAACCATTCTTCAAAACTTATTAGCGATTTTTTTATTAATCATGTTTTATCGTAGCATTATAAAGACATAAATAAATTAAAACTGAATTGAATTGAAAAATCTAGTGCCATGAACCTTATCAGCACGTTAACTTGTGCGCGAAGCCAAATTACTCACCTGCAGCGGTTCTAACCACTGTGATCTAATCTCAGTCATATCTTCGTTGTGAGTGTCTAGAGTTCTCTTTTTCTCTTCCACATCTGTCTCTAAACGCTCTATTATCTCTTTTCTTCTCTCATATTCCACAACCACCTAGGACAGGGCGGAAATAAAAATTACGTTTTTTTTTAGTAATTATAGGTTTTACATGTCAAATGTAGACCGACGTTAACTTAAATGTAGATTTAGGTAATTCAAATGTGTCTTGGTAACTCAAATGTAGAATTAGGTAGTTCAAATGTGTCTTGGTAACTTAAATGTAGATTTAGGTAATTCAAATGTGTCTTGGTCACTTAAATGTAGATTTAGGTAGTTCAAATGTGTCTTGGTAACTCAAATGTAGAATTAGGTAGTTCAAATGTGTCTTGGTAACTTAAATGTATATATAGGTAGTTCAAATGTGTCTTGGTAACTCAAATGTAGAATTAGGTAGTTCAAATGTGTTAACAATGGTTTTCAAGAAATCTTAACACATGTCAAGTCAAATGTGACATTGGTATCTCAAATGTGGATAGGTGGTAAAGTTTAAGGATGTTAAATTTAATCTCCTTTAATATTAATTTAATAATTGCTGTGAAAATAATAACTTCATAGGTCTACTAATAGTTCACTAATATTCTGCAAACTTTACATACCATTGGAACTGTTAGAGAAAACAAACAATACATTCTTAAAATAAACAACGTTTCTTGAGAGATACTAATTCATTAATGCAGTGCTAATGCATTACTGAAAAAACTAATTAGTGATTCACTGTTTTTGGGAAGGGATAAACAACACATTTTTCAAAGTTATGAAAGAGGTGATGACTATCTTTGGTTTATCGGTTTGTAATTTGCACTTAAATGAGCTAATTACCTGTCTGTTTATTCAAAGTAATGTATCTACATTTGACATACCTAAGTCACATTTGAGCTACCAAAACACATTCGAAATTCCTCTGTCTACATTTGACATACGTAAGTCGCATTTGAACTTTCCTGTGTCTACATTTGACTTACCTAAGTCACATTTGAACTTTCCTGTGTCTACATTTGACTTACCTAAGTCACATTTGAACTTTCCTGTGTCTACATTTGACTTACCTAAGTCACATTTGAACTTTCCTGTGTCTACATTTGACTTACCTAAGTCACATTTGAACTTTCCTGTGTCTACATTTGACTTACGTAAGTCACATTTGAAGTTTCCTATGTCTACATTTGACTTACCTAAGTCACATTTGAACTTTCCTGTGTCTACATTTGACTTACCTAAGTCACATTTGAACTTTCCTGTGTCTACATTTGACTTACCTAAGTCACATTTGAACTTTCCTGTGTCTACATTTGACTTACCTAAGTCACATTTGAACTTTCCTGTGTCTACATTTGACTTACCTAAGTCACATTTGAACTTTCCTGTGTCTACATTTGACTTACCTAAGTCACATTTGAACTTTCCTATGTCTACATTTGACTTACCTAAGTCACATTTGAACTTTCCTGTGTCTACATTTGACTTACCTAAGTCACATTTGACTTACCTAAGTCACATTTGAACTTTCCTGTGTCTACATTTGAATTTGAACTTTCCTGTGTCTACATTTGACTTACCTAAGTCACATTTGAACTTTCCTGTGTCTACATTTGACTTACCTAAGTCACATTTGAACTTTCCTGTGTCTACATTTGACTTACCTAAACATTTGAACTTTCCTGTGTCTACATTTGACTTACCTAAGTCACATTTGAACTTTCCTGTGTCTACATTTGACTTACCTAAGTCACATTTGAACTTTCCTGTGTCTACATTTGACTTACCTAAGTCGCATTTGAACTTTCCTGTGTCTACATTTGACTTACCTAAGTCGCATTTGAACTTTCCTGTGTCTACATTTGACTTACCTAAGTCACATTTGAACTTTCCTGTGTCTACATTTGACTTACCTAAGTCACATTTGAACTTTCCTGTGTCTACATTTGACTTACCTAAGTCACATTTGAACTTTCCTGTGTCTACATTTGACTTACCTAAGTCACATTTGAACTTTCCTGTGTCTACATTTGACTTACCTAAGTCACATTTGAACTTTCCTGTGTCTACATTTGACTTACCTAAGTCACATTTGAACTTTCCTGTGTCTACATTTGACTTACCTAAGTCACATTTGAACTTTCCTGTGTCTACATTTGACTTACCTAAGTCACATTTGAACTTTCCTGTGTCTACATTTGACTTACCTAAGTCACATTTGAACTTTCCTGTGTCTACATTTGACTTACCTAAGTCACATTTGAACTTTCCTGTGTCTACATTTGACTTACCTAAGTCACATTTGAACTTTCCTGTGTCTACATTTGACTTACCTAAGTCACATTTGAACTTTCCTGTGTCTACATTTGACTTACCTAAGTCACATTTGAACTTTCCTGTGTCTACATTTGACTTACCTAAGTCACATTTGAACTTTCCTGTGTCTACATTTGACTTACCTAAGTCACATTTGAACTTTCCTGTGTCTACATTTGACTTACCTAAGTCACATTTGAACTTTCCTGTGTCTACATTTGACTTACCTAAGTCACATTTGAACTTTCCTGTGTCTACATTTGACTTACCTAAGTCACATTTGAACTTTCCTGTGTCTACATTTGACTTACCTAAGTCACATTTGAACTTTCCTGTGTCTACATTTGACTTACCTAAGTCACATTTGAACTTTCCTGTGTCTACATTTGACTTACCTAAGTCACATTTGAACTTTCCTGTGTCTACATTTGACTTACCTAAGTCACATTTGAACTTTCCTGTGTCTACATTTGACTTACCTAAGTCACATTTGAACTTTCCTGTGTCTACATTTGACTTACCTAAGTCACATTTGAACTTTCCTGTGTCTACATTTGACTTACCTAAGTCGCATTTGAACTTTCCTGTGTCTACATTTGACTTACCTAAGTCGCATTTGAACTTTCCTGTGTCTACATTTGACTTACCTAAGTCACATTTGAACTTTCCTGTGTCTACATTTGACTTACCTAAGTCACATTTGAACTTTCCTGTGTCTACATTTGACTTACCTAAGTCACATTTGAACTTTCCTGTGTCTACATTTGACTTACCTAAGTCACATTTGAACTTTCCTGTGTCTACATTTGATTTACCTAAGTCACATTTGAACTTTCCTGTGTCTACATTTGACTTACCTAAGTCACATTTGAACTTTCCTGTGTCTACATTTGACTTACCTAAGTCACATATGAACTTTCCTGTGTCTACATTTGACGTGTAAAACCTATACTACATACAAATCCAGAACATTACGAATTCTCTATGCACCAATTTGTTTCTTTGTTTCTTTCTTTATTAGACAAATACACCATTACAGTAACTTATATAAAACCAAATGCACTAACTGCTTGTGGTGCATTATAAAATACGGGCTTTACATGAATGTGAAAGGAAACGCATTTTCTAAGGAGAATATGAATATTTTAACACAGTGAACATAAAATCTGGTGCTCATCAAAATTTTCTTGCCATACGCTACAGTCTAGTTAGTGTATTGATAAATACACCTCTGGATTTTTTATATAAACTATGCATATATTATATGTCACTATCAACTTTCACCACATCGTAAAGTTGTAAGTTCGGTCTTAATTTACCTTCTTATCAGCCATAATGATTAAAAGTTTTTTTTTTATTTGTTTTGTTTATTAGACAAAACACCATTACAATTACATAATAACATATACCGTATTTTCCCGTGTATAAGAGACCCCTTCAATTTTTAGGCAAAAATTCTGGAAAAACGTTTTTTCAGACGGACATTTTTAGAGGGTAGAGTACAACTTTTTTCAACTCAGTGCGGTACTGAAAACAAAATAAAACCAGTTAATGTGTTGTAGAAAAAGAGTACTGGTATATATTAAAGTGCGTACCTGCAAACCTGTAACAGGAAAAGAGAAAACGAGGAGATAATGCCTGTGTCACGATGCTTGTATTGCTTACAACCGCTTCATAGTCGAACGCCACACGCAAAACAGTTGTAGAGCACTTATTTCTTTAAAATCGTTAGTGTCACAATTTATGCATCTTATTGAAAAGACTTACTCCCATGTATAAGAGACGCCCCATTTTTAAAGTGAAAATTCTGAGCAAAAAAGGGTCTCTTATACACGGGAAAATACGGTACTACATACAATTATACAAACTGAAAACAAAAATTACAACCGTTACTTGTCAAGTAAGCAGGCAATTATTAGTGAACAAAAGATGTAACTGTTTGCAGCTGAGCTAAAAGAGAGCCTGGAACGCCCGAATGCAATGCATGGTGGGTTGATAAGTGTTACAGGCAGGATGAAAGAGATGCGTGGTGAAAAGAGATGACATGAAGGTACTATTAGATGTAAGTAAGTCATGGGAGCAGAAGAGAAGAAGAAACGTTTCTATGAGTGTACTCACTTAACCCCTAATCATAACAGCATAACAGTATAAACATGAACTGTTTGTCAAGATTGACAGAAATCCTGAAATTTACACAATGCATTTTTTTTAAATTAAAATTTCCACCGCTTCAACTGTGTGTTTTTAATTTCAAAATGGCCTTACGTCTTCGCTGGTTTCCATCAGGCATTCGGCTCTCGCTTCTTCGTCGTGTATACACGCATCTAACTCGTCAACGGTGTCCGGAAGTAATCGCATTTCCTGTAAAAAAAATACGAGAAATTTTTGAATGAAAACCAACAAAGGAGATCAAGCGACATCGCGATTTTAATTTTTAACGACAAAAATAATGACAATTAATGCAAAAAAATGAATCAATTAAAAAAACAACGAAAAAACAGCATATCAAACTACGAAATTGCTAACACATAAAGACATCAGCTATAAAAGCTGGCATCACTGATGAAATTTAACATTTTTATTGAACAAACAAAACGTTTCTTGGGGTCCTCTCCACATTGTCAATTGTAAACAACTGTAAGTCAAAATCTTCAACAATTGGTACGATGAAAGCACAAGAAAACCCTTCATAAACATAAAGCTTGAAAAATTCGTTTTGAAATTTTATATCGCTTGCAAACTGCCTTTTTGCGTGCAGGCCTTCAATCGGCAGTCACGCTGTATAAAACGTGTAAATTTAAACTCCCGCGATGACCGTTAGACGCAGCCATTTTCACGACAGGTCATTTGAAACAAGTTTAGATAACATTTTGCAAAGTTTGAAAAAATAATCAGAGCATTCGTAGTGCACAAGTCACTAACTAAATAAAATTTAAAATTACTGTATCTCGTCAATAAGATTAAAAATACGTTTTTTGGTTAGTGGGTGGTGCACCCTGGAGGGTGAGTCAGCGACATTTTACCAATTGGTGGAAACATTTTTAAATAATTAATAATTTTCTTTTCTCGTTACATAAATCTTTCTAGCAGGTAAGTGAAAATCTAAGTAATATAGATTTGCATGGAAAGTATTTTGAGATATAATTTAACATTTCCTTTTCTTCCCTTGATTTACGTTTGGTACATGACGTCATGTAATGGCGACTTCGGAACAGTATTGCGGGAGATTTAAAATGAAAACAAACTAAAATTCCTTTCAGTGCGAGTAAGATATACGCATAAAATTGCTGTAAAGTAATATAATTTTTTAAGGCGATTTTTCTGAAACCTACTTCAGGTGCCCCTTTTCTTGTAGGAAGTATCAAGGAAAATCTTTGGAATTAACACCATTTGATGTGATGTGATTGCAGCTACTGTCCACGACCAGCCAAACACAATTTATTTGTTTAACGCACCTTCATTTCATTTTCCGGGATTTCCTCGTTCGGCAGCAGGCCGATGTTCCTCTTCGCTTGCAGGAGCACCCTCTGCGCTCGCTGTTTCCGCTCGCCTACGGCTCCTTTCAGTCTCTCGGTTTCCGCCTAAAGTGTGAGTAATGCAAGTGAAACAATATGGCCATCAAATTCGCAAAACTCAGTAAACAACGACTGGGATTTAGTTCGATGATCAGCAAATAAAAAACGCATAAAATGAACGCCTAGTATTAATATACAATGTGTAAGTGTGCAGTCACTCTGATTTTAGCTGTGTTCGGCTGCCATTAATTAACTCTCTAAGCTAATTATTCAAATATAAGGAACAATTGTCAACTTTTATAGGTAAGAAAATATATATTTTGGACAGTAAATTAAAATGAGATTGAGACTAAACAATCATCCGGTCTTTCTTTAAGCAAATACACAAATATTACGATATATGCAGAACTTAAAACTTAACAAATCCGTACCCAGTACATCTATCCTATAAATGCACTCTCTCGGAATAACATTCAGATACTACTAAGTGGCGATACCGCACTGTCTCCTGATTCTAACAATGCTATAGTATCTGCTGTCATTTCATTTATTACACAAAGTTGGTGCTTTAGTCAATAAAACTAAAACTATAGTTCATTGAAATCACTAAATTCTACCTTACAGGGCAAATTATTTACACTCTTGCATTCCCCTGACCCCGAAAACTTTCATTTTTCTTTCGTTAGCTTCTTCATCACTCATTCTATTTTTGGGACTATCATCATCAAACACATCATAACCAACCTGTCCCGCCCTTTCGCACACCGCTATTCAAAAACCAAGCTACAAACCTTCTTAATTTCACTTTTACTTAATACAGTCAACCCTCGTTAAACCGGACTAATGGGGGGGTCCGGTTTAGCCGATTGACCGATTTATCCGATATGCCTATATATGGTCTATATTATACAGGAATAATCACCTTAATAAGGCCTATATACATTGCACTATATACTATACTGTATATTACTTTAAAATAGTTAACCTGTGAGGATAAAGAAATTATTGTACAGTTGGTAGGCCGTGTTGTGTTTAGCGCTCGGGCTCGGACGGAAATCGGTCAGTTTCCTTTACCACGGATGACGTCCGTCTTATCCGATATCCGGGCTAACGGGGTCCGGTTTAACGAGGGTCGACTGTACATAACTAACAGTTCTTATAACCATGTGCTTAACTTCTAAATAACGTATTTACTCACTGAAAGGCTTTATATAGCTCATACCTGCTAGCCAATTTGATTAATTACCCATTGTTTTTTTATTATAAATGCACTTGTGATTGTAGTACTCTTTATCAAATAAAATTATGTTTAAACTAACTTAAAACTTAGAGAATCACTTTCAGAAATTGGAGCCCTAGGCTAGTGTCTGTTTGGCGCAGTTTTCAATCAATCAATCAATCAATCAATCAATCAATCAATCAATCAATCAATCAATCAATCAATCAATCAATCAATCAATCAATCAATCAATCAATCAATCAATCAACCAACCAACCAATCAATCAACCAACCAACCAATCAATCAACCAACCAACCAACCAATCAATCAATCAATCAATCAATCAATTCAATTATTGATATGTTGACCAGTTTTGCAGTAGTAGTGCAGTTATGCAGTCCTGCGCAGGGCATTGTGTAATGACTTGCTAACCTGCCAAACAATTATCCGTTACCCACATCCGTTGTCCACATCTAGACATCTAACCAAATCCACAAGCCGAAAATATTGTTTACCCAGTTAATAGCAACGCCAATCAACAATACGTTTGTTCTAAAGGTACCTTATTCTTGACAAATTATGTAGCCCGCATGCTCACTTGATGACCTAAACTTTGGAACTCACTACCAGCCAATGTAAAGTACCAGTGTAACATTTACTGCTTTAAAATGTCAGTTAAACGATATCTGTTTGCTTCTTATATAAACTAGTCTTGATAACCACCTACTGTTCCTGTGTGACACAACAGTCACAACTTTGTGTTCTTTCTGAGTAGAATCCAGAGTGCTTCGTCATCTCATGAGCCGAATCTCCACTAGCCACTCTTCCTACCCTTTTGAACATTCTTTTATCCATCACTTCTCTCCTTACTTTGCACAACTCTTTTTTTAAATTGCCTAAATACCTTCAGTTTTTTCTTTTCTCATTATTTGGACGTGTTTATAATGCTACAAGCACCTAACAAGTTTTACTTCTGGTTCTTACCATTTATTATATGCACACTGTCATGTAATCATTATTATTAATATCTATTTTTGCCCAGTGTTTCTTGATATTGTATTTGTATTTACACTTCCAAATAAATTTATTATTATTATTATTTAACTAAAAATACCTCTAACTCTTTGATGTGCGTCACAGACTCCTGCATCTCAGCTTCCAGCTTGCTGACACACACCATAGCCTGGGCCTGCTGCAAACATATGCAAACTTTCTTCTTGGACAGCTGACAAATGTCCTAGAAAAAGACGATATGAATTGAAAAATCACGAATGTCATTAAATGCAAATTACCGTTAAAAACATTTTAACGAAGAGCCACATTTATATACTTATGGCTGGCTGGTTGGTTGGCATCCTTCTGTCTCGGAAGACAATGGAATGTGCGCCAAGAGAGTCAGTTATTGATCAGCAGTCGCCGTGATAGTTCAAATTTTCAAGTCTTATACAGAGTTGCTACAACACAAGCTCTATGCACAATAAGGTGATATGCAGGTGATACAAAATCTCATGATGAATTTTTCTAGGTTTATGTAAGTGAATGGCTTCCTGCTCTTTAAATATTTGTGAGTTTGTGACGTCATCACTTACTCTAGTGCACTCCATATACTGGCGAAGAAAATCGACGCGTTTAAACTTGATGTCCATTATAGCTGCTTTCGTCTTCTTCTCTTCTGCCTCCAGATCTACCTTCTCCGATTCCAACTTTGCTATACCCTCCTCTTTCAAGCGAATCTTCTCCATCACGCACTGTTTGGCATTCTTTTTGAGCAGCAACTCTTTCTGGAAAAGAGAGGGCGAAACAAAAATTGTAAAACGTCTCTTTTTCATGTTGTTTATCACATTATCAGGGATGAGAATGACAAATTGCAAAAAACTCTAAAACAGGCCGGGGGTTTTGGGGCCACCTAGGCCCCCAATGGGGTTCAAGGGGGCGAAGCAACAAATTGCAATTTTGTGACCATAGAGAGCCTCTAAGTGGACTTAAAATATCAGTTACCATGTTTCATACATAATTTAAAATGCCCAACTATCAAATATACATGATACCTAATTGTCCCAAAAACGCCTAAGTACTGGCCGCTCCTATGCAAAAGTATATAAAAACTGTCTGCAATTGACTCAAATAACTCCACACAATTGATTCTATATTTTTATACATAGAGATATACACGTGGTTACACTGACGTACGTGATGTAAACAAAGTGATGGCCTGCCAACTAGCGGTCAGTTTGTAAAATAATGTACTGGGTCCATAAAAACTTTCTCAACAAATTTACGCGATTAACAAAAATGGCACTACTGGTCTTCCAAAAACTCTGAATTCCGCGTATCAGGGGAAAATTCTCATCCCTGCATTATACGCTGCCAAAAAACTGCATTCAATCATCAGAGTAAATTACCAAGCGAGAGCGATTTGGCGTACATGTCACGGAAGTTGCCCACGAATATCAAAGATCACCAAAACATCAGGACTTCGGTACTAGACCACAAAATATAATGTCAGGCACTGTTGTTTATTAAATGTGGTCGCAGAAAGTTGAAGTTACAGACCAAAGCAGCATTTACCAGACATCTAGAATGCATTGTGCTAATGCCTAAAAATCATATAAGTAAATAAAGGAAAGTAAACTCGATCTTTGCTTTTCTAAGCAGTACTCACTACCCACTACCCGTTACTCACTATGCCTTACTCAATACTCACTACTCACTATCCTCTACTCACTACTCATCACTATCTACTCACTACCGATTATCCACTATATTGTTTTTAATGAACCTGTTTAGCCCTACTCCCGACTCACTACTCACTATCCTCTACTCACTACTCACCACTATCTACTCCTTACTCACTATTCACTACCCACGATATTGTTTTTAATGAACCTGCTTAGCCCTACTCACAACTCACTACTCACCACTATCTACTCCTTACTCACTATTCACTACCCACTATATTGTTTTTAATGAACCTGCTTAGCCCTACACACGACTCACTACTCACTATCCTCTACTCACTACTCACCACTGTCTACTCCTTACTCACTATTCACTACCCACGATATTGTTTTTAATGAACCTGCTTAGCCCTACACACGACTCACTACTCACTATCCTCTACTCACTACTCACCACTGTCTACTCCTTACTCACTATTCACTACCCACGATATTGTTTTTAATGAACCTGTTTAGCCCTACTCCCGACTCACTACTCACTATCCTCTACTCACTACTCACCACTGTCTACTCCTTACTCACCATTCACTACCCACTATATTGTTTTAATGAACCTGTTTAGCCCTACTCCCGACTCACTACTCACTATCCTCTACTCCCTACTCACCACTGTCTACTCACTACTCACTACTCACCACTATCAACTCACTACTCACCACTATCAACTCCCTACTCACCACTATCAACTCCCTACTCACCACTGTCTACTCCCTACTCACCACTATCAACTCCCTACTCACCACTGTCTACTCCCTACTCATCACTATCTACTCCCGACTCACTACTCACTATCCTCTACTCCCTACTCACCACTATCTACTCACTACTCACCACTATCAACTCCCTACTCACCACTATCAACTCCCTACTCACCACTGTCTACTCCCTACTCATCACTATCTACTCCCTACTCATCACTATCTACTCACTACCGATTACCCACTATATTGTTTTTAATGAACCTGTTTAGCCCTACTCACAACTCACTACTCACCACTATCTACTCCTTACTCACTATTCACTACCCACTATATTGTTTTTAATGAACCTGTTTAGCCCTACTCACAACTCACTACTCACCACTATCTACTCCTTACTCACTATTCACTACCCACTATATTGTTTTTAATGAACCTGTTTAGCCCTACTCCCGACTCACTATCCTCTACTCCCTACTCACCACTGTCTACTCCTTACTCACCATTCACTACCCACTATATTGTTTTTAATGAACCTGTTTAGCCCTACTCCCGACTCACTACTCACTATCCTCTACTCCCTACTCACCACTGTCTACTCACTACTCACTACTCACCACTATCAACTCCCTACTCACTACTCCCTACTCACCACTATCTACTCACTACTCACCACTATCAACTCCCTACTCACCACTATCAACTCCCTACTCACCACTGTCTACTCCCTACTCACCACTGTCTACTCCCTACTCACCACTGTCTACTCCCTACTCACCACTATCTACTCCCTACTCCCCACTATCTACTCCCTACTCACCACTATCAACTCCCTACTCACCACTATCTACTCCCTACTCACCACTATCAACTCCCTACTCACCACTATCTACTCCCTACTCACCACTATCTACTCACTACTCACTACACGCTACCCACTATATTGTTTTCAATGAACCTGTCTATCAGACCCGAGTTACTGCATTATTTTTCTTCAACTATTACCACTGGACTGTTTACATGCAACCGGATAAGCATCACGTCTTCCGGTTGTCCGCTAAACGCCACGTAACTCCAGATTTTCAATGTTTGGTAGAGAGCGATACCGCAAGCAACTAGAAAACTACAAAAAACAACCAAATAATAAAGAATAAGCTTACCTTTGTCTTTCTAAGCGCCTCCAGTTGTCCCAGCATCTTCTGTTCGTTCTTTTGTAACTCGTTGTACCGATTCTCCAACTCACTTCTCTGCTGTTTCTTCTCGTTTAGCTCCGCCTCCAACTGAGAGCGCGCCTTCCCTTGCGCGGAGTTGCTCAGAAATCTGGCTTCGTTTAGCTGACTGTGACTTGATATCTTCTCACGGTCCCCATACTTGGAATGCTTTATTATGTACTGGAGAAAAAACAGGTTTCTTGTTAAAATGCATGGTCCTCAACAAATCCCAATACTTCAGTGTTCTCTCATTCTGTAAACCCCCCTATACTTTCCCTTTTAAATGCATTCATGTATGTATGTCTTGACTTGGCTTCTTTCTGCCATGCTCTACTGATAGAGCTAGTTTACCTGGCGAGTTAGCAGTCTGTTCTTGGCTAAGAGAGGTGTTGCTGTTTTGTGTCAGTTAAACCATTTATTTGTCAAGTGCAGTAGATGATGTAACCATGTAACCGAGAGTAGTAGCCATGATGTAAGTTTATTTTGATTATTCAGTCTGACTTTATTATTAATTTCCTTGTTTCTTTTTTGGCTCAAATTAGTTTGTTATATTTTGTGATGATTTTTCTTACAGATAAAACGTAATAAAGCTACTCAAACATGAATTTTTTTGACTTTGGGCATCATGAAGTAGTAGTCTCTCACAATGAATAAAGACACTTTCTGCAAAACTAACATCACTCACAATGCACTCACGGCAAGAGCTAAGCTTCCATCTGCTGCAAAAAAACTCCGGTTTATTTTTTGTTTTGTTTATTTATTTCACATCAACACAAATACACAACCAATATTGCCATATTGCCCCCTCCTCCTCCACCGTTTTCGTTGAAGAAATGTGCATACAAATCCGAATGTGGTTAAGGTACTTATGCATCGTGAAATTACATCCATTTCACAATTCAAACAGGAGCTCAAATCTCATTTAAGTTTTTCGTTGCATAAGAAACATTTTTCGTTTGATAAACCTCCAATATCAGTGCATCATACGCGCATGAGAATCGGATTTTCTCAACTAAACTATGACCTTTTCTCCAAAGGCTGTAAAGATAATAACGGTCATCCAACATTGCCGAATTGTAACTGTGGATTTCGATTTGAGTCTGTTGAACACTTTTTGTTGCACTGCCCATTGTATCAACAAACTAGGGTTGTTGTGTTTGATAAATTAAATGAAATGCTTCTGTCTGAAAACCTTAATATACCTGCCTTAGGAGCTAATGATCTGTTGAAGTTGTTATTATTCAGAAAAGGTGAATTTAACTATGTTGTTAACTGTAAAATATTCATGACTTTATATTACGTACTAAACGCTTCCAGTAGTTTCTATCTGATATAAAATGCATCAGTCTTAAATAATCGTACATTAATATTTACTAACCATCATTTTCTACTAATGTCTAATGTAATCTTGTAGTAAAACTTGTCAGCTTGTGTAGTTATAGTCAATTCTTACTGTAAATTTATCTTGTAAATAGTGTATAAAGTCTGTTGTGGTGAGGATCCTAAATCATGTTGTTAAAACTGTCTGAACCAATCCTTAACCAGATATTTAAACCAAATACACAATTAATACATTAAAAGAAACAAAAAGTTATCAAGAATTCAATGAATAACAAACAGTAAGATACATAATAGGAAGCAAATTTTGGAAAAAATGATTTAAACTGTCTTTAGACGTAGGTGAACCTATGGTAAACAAAAATAGTGATATCGCTACTTCCTTTAATGCTGGTGTCTAAACAACGTTATGTACAGCATCATTACAAATATACTAACTTGACTCTCAAAATACTGTGGGGTTGAAAGACTAGGGGTTTAAACAAGAGAATTATCGCTGTTGTATGTTGCTTAGTAAACATCGTCCAAAACACTAGCGGACACAGCACACATGACAGTAGCCACAGCAATGATGCAAACCGGTAGTTACAATATTTTTCTTGAAGTAAAACAAGTTCAAACATGACCACACCATTATTAATTATTTACCGTACCTTTACAGCAGGGGTGTGCAAATTATCTGACTAGCGGGGCCACATTAAACATTCCCGCAATTCCTGTGGGCCACATGCAGTTTAGTCAAGGAGCCAAGTACAGTAGGACCTAATAACGATTTTTCTGCATCTGATCTGTCACATCATTACTACTGCATACTACACTCAAAAAATTATTTTAGAAATTATTAAAATTTATATTAAAAACCATATATTTCGTCATGTCCGACAGTGACATTAAGTGACTTTCATTACGTTGACAAACCTCTTCGCGGGCCGCACAAGATCTCTCGGCGGGCCGCAGTTTGCACACCCCTGGTTTACATAATTTATAAACTTAATACACCTTAAACATAAATGGCATATCTCT
Source organism: Tubiluchus corallicola (assembly GCA_030141605.1). Taxonomy (NCBI): domain Eukaryota; kingdom Metazoa; phylum Priapulida; class Priapulimorpha; order Priapulimorphida; family Tubiluchidae; genus Tubiluchus; species Tubiluchus corallicola. The sequence goes on along the minus strand of JAQGDQ010001682.1, from coordinate 5,376 downwards.
TTAAACTTAAAAAAAATATAACCAGGTTCGAAAAGTATTAATATAATAGATAAAATGGTCTTATTATTAAATTTATTAGTCATTTTCGGTCGATAATCATATTAAGAATATACAGTTTTTTGTTATTCATTTAGTTTTAAACCAGTATTTAATTTTGCAATCAAAATTTAATTTTGATCAGTTTTCTTATTCAAATCTTTATTTTGTTCTAACAATATTTGCTCGCCATGCTGAAATAAGTAGACTCTCTATTTAGGGATGGCAGACTAGATGACCTTTTGGTCTTTCACCATCCCGCCCTTCTTTAATATTTGTAAATCATTGTTATATACTATCTATGATCGTTATTTTGAAGGCAAAAAAATAAATTATTATTATTATTATTACAACGACCAGAACAACAACACCAAATGGTCATCGCTTAAAGCTGATCATGACAATGTAATTATGCTAAATGTGCGACTTAAAGAATAATTTTATTACGCAATGAGAAAAAAATTGTCAGAATCTCAACCAGGACTTATAAACACGGGACTCATTCTACATAAAAATCACATCATCAAACTATCAATCAATCAATCAATCAATCAATCAATCAATCAATCTATCAATTTATTTCACTCCAGCAATACATATACAATACATCAACATACAATATTACTGAAACAAAAAGAAACAGTATAGGTAAAAAAACGTTGATGAAGTCAAATTAACCAAATAAATTAGTTGCTGTATGACACCTTGAAAGCTTGGCTTGTTAAGGTGGCACAAATGAGTGAATGAAAGAATGGTTAGGGTTAGTAGACATGATGGAATGGAAAAAAATAGTAAGATTATGGAGAGGAAGAAGGAATGGAGGAGAGAACGAGTTAATAAAAGAATGGTTAGGGTTAGTAGATATGAAGGATGGAAAAATAGTAAGATTAGGGATAGGAAGAAGGAAGGGAGGGGAGGATGAATGAATGAAAGAATGGTTAGGGTTAGTAGACATGATGGAATGGAAAAAAATAGTAAGATTAGAGATAGGAAGAAGGAAAAGAGGAGAAGAAACGACCACAGTGTATGTTTAATTTACATGGAGGTATATTAAAATAGCATAATAATTGATTGGAGACCATATATTGCGACTGCATGAGACATGGAACCATTAAAATTGTATTATACGTATGAATTAAAAATGGTCCTTTTCAAGTACCTTTTGAAACTATAAATAGATTTGTGTATTTTTACTTGGGCACTTGTTTTATTCCAGTTATTGGGGGCTGACGAATTTAATAAAGTGCCTGGCACTATTAGTAAGCCAGTAGAACTCGACAGTTTGCACCGAAGCAGCAACACAGTAAGCACGTTAACCAAGTGCACGACTGGTTACTTCGACAGACATGATTACTAGAGCAAATATGCACAAAAGACCACATTACCACAGCTCCTGTTAGTAATGCATGTTTGTTATCTGCCTGCTGTGACAAAGTCCTTTTTCTGGAACACTTAAATGTTTCCAGGCCTAATAATGCAAATAACTATCATTGACCCTGATGATAGCTCTGTGCATTTATAACACAACGTAACAACAGGTGGCTAGTGACTACGTAAGCTGACTGTTACTTTCAAAAACTGCAGGTTTCAAGGGTTGAGTACCTGTTGAAAGATTAGGGAGCACAGCCTCGGCGAGGCATTAGGAAGATGAAAAGTTTTGGAGCGACATCGAAAACACATCAACACGATTCGGGTAAAACGGGTATCCGAAACGACTGTGAGAAGGGCAAGACTTACGCGGGGTTTAGTGAATTTCTACGGTCTCTGAACTCACTTCGAATTACAGCCAAAGTATTTGGATTATGGCCAGCACTTTTAATAGAAAACAGAGTGGGTGGCATCGAGTTGCAAATGCGCAAAAAGAGCGTCAAGTTCGCATATTCGGGATTCGTACTGTTCCTAGCCTGGATGAATTTACTGAGATCTTTCTACGCCCTGGTTCTGGAGTGTCAGAAGGGGGATATATTTAACATTATGTCACAAGGTGGCGTCACCGCTCTGTTGCTGTTCATGGTGATAGTAATGACGATGCACTTTCTGAAAATGAAGAAAATTTTCCAGGTGGTGATGGAATTATGGCGTGTCTCGACGTATGTAAAGCCTTTAAACTTTGAAGAATTACGCAAAGACTCGAATACAGGCTGTGCAATAATCATGGCTTTCACAACAGCTATGTTAATTATGCACATTACGCTATCTCAACTCTCTTACGGCAGCGACGACAATGTTCTAGGGAGTATGTATTTGCTGTTCATTGAACCGATACCCCGTTACCTCCGGTCGACAGCTGGTGTCCGATTAGCAATGGTGGTGCTCTTATCCTTAACCGCTCTGTTTATTGGACCGTTTATTACAACTCTGGTTACATTTGTCGTTCTTAGTCGTCAAATAGGCCGGGATTTTGTCACCGTAACGAAGATTCTTCGCAGCCGAATACCCGAAAGCGATACTAAACAGCACGACCAGCCTCTGCAACTAGTCGTCGAATATACGGAACTCAACACCATTCAAGACATCCGCATGCAACATGAAAGGCTTTGCAAGTTGGTTCGACGGGTCGATGAAATTTTCGGCAGCATCTTCTTCTTCAGTTATGTCGTGTGCCTGATGATGGCGTTTGTCATCACGTTTGTATTAATGCTCGGAAACAGTGTCGGGATATTTGTAGACGTGGTACTCATGGTATTCATCATCGACATACTATATCTTCTTATGTATATCTCAGCAGTGACGCGTTTTGCAAGCGACACACATGAAAAGGTAATCTCTGTCTTCTCATACTAATTACAGACTCAACTTTCATCTACCCCCGCCCCTGACTCCATAAAACGATTAAAACTGAAAATTTTTAAAAAAAAATTATGTAATGTAATACGTGTTATTGTTAGTTTTGTAACGTCAAATGTATAAATAGTGTAAATGTAATGAGTGAAATTTATGTAATGTAAAGCATGTTTCTGTTAATTGTGTCATGTCAAATGTATATATAGTGTAAAATATGTCATGTAAAATTTAATGTACTTTTGTAATATTGTTTTGTAAAATTAATTTTAATATGGTGTTTGTAAATATGTTCATTTATTGTATATAATTAGACATTAGTTTTGCACTTTAGTTTTTTTTAGTCTGCACTGGATGCATTTGTCTTGGATAGTGTTGTTATCTAAACATTACGCTGAGGCTTACTCAATTTTATTATAATGAGTGAACCATTTTAATGACAAATAAAGAATTAATATCTATAATATATATATATATATATATATAAGCAGCGATGACTTTATCCATTGATTCCACAATCCTGGCCTGGTGTTTCACTGATGGTGGAAGTAATTACTAACTGAAGCACACACATGCGTGCTTGCAAACCAAAATGTCCATAAGTTGGCATAGTTAAAACTACGTTATGATGCTTCAAGTAGAATGCACCAAAATTTTGGTATAATGTTAATTTTTTGTTTTTTATAAGAAAAAATGCTAAATATATTGGACTTTTATATTTTAGCATGAAATTGTCAACAAAATGTCCAATAATACTAAAAAATTAATTTCATAACCCCGTGCCCATTTCTCAGTCTAGAAACTAGTACTGCAATAGCAAAAAAATTGTATTTTCAAACTCCGATAGTAGCTCGTTGAAGCAGCCATTTTGCATCTGGGTTTTTCTGGTGACAAGACCAAATCTTCGTCAAGAAGAGCCATCTAGTGGATTTAAACATAACTTCAATGTGATCTTGCAAAGTCCGTAGCAACCACACTTTCGTACGGTTGCTAAGAGTTTTGTAGAAACGCGACAAAAAACAATGGCAGACTTTACCAGCGAGTTTCTCGAGATTATATTTTTCAGTGCGCAGCCTGCACCTCAACTTCAACGTGGATTATCTCAGCTTAGAAATAACATAGAGCGTTGAACTTGGTATCAAAATAATCCCCATGAAATGGAGATTCGGGGTACGTAAATAACTAGAAAACACTAACTGCCGACTTATTGACCATTTTGCTGTGCAAGCACACACAACACATTGCAGATTTGTGCTTCTGAAATTGGTAACTGACAAAAATCGTGATGCAACCTGCAACACCAAGCTCAACTCAAGGGCATCTTAAACAGTGATGCATCATGAGGTCAAGAAATCATTCTTGAAAACTGACATATTTTCTATAGTCTTCAAAAACCCAGAAACCATACACTATTATAGATCGGCAAAAACAAAACTAGGTGAGTTAATAAAGTGGCAAACATGTCTGTTCTTCTAGTCCCCTTACACTTCCTTCTTTCATTCCTTCTCTTATTCTAACTGCATTTGATTCAACTGTTAAAATTTCGTCAACATGCTTGATCATCTCGAAGGGCTCATGGCAGCTGTACTGAATAACTTGTGATACAGAATAAGAAGTTACATGTTTTCCACTGATTGAACTAACAAAGAAATTAAGCGAAAAAATTACAAATCGGGGAGGGGGTATGTATCCTCAAGGTTTTGATACCTCTGAAACAAGGCTGACAGTACAGCAGAGAGCAACATTGTCATTTCGTTATGTTGGTTGACGTCCTTCTGCCTCGGAAGACAATGGAATGTGCGCCAAGAGAGTCCGCTATTGATCACATTAATGGAGCTGGAGCATCGACTGTGGCTCAGTAGTCCGATCTTTGAACGTCTCCAGGGTGCATGCCTGGGCAAGGTGTATGGAGATCCTGAGTTGCCCAGACAACAGAAACCCCCTCTCTTCCTCGCTGATGTAGTCCAAAGGAAAGCGGAGCGATACGTTTGGCACCAGGTCGGCTGCAGGAGCTGCCGGAGTCAGTGAGCATGCTGCACTGGTAGGCCTTCGGGGCTCTACTTCTGATTTGGAAGGTTTACTCCTCCACACATGGCCGTTGGGTCACTTGACCTCCTCCGCCCTCTAGCCGTTGGCTGCCTTGCACAGTTCCTCCGCCTCGTGTCAAGATACAGTGTGGGAATCCCGCCAGCACCTGGTATTCCTAGGCGGTCACCCATCCAAGTACTAACCAGACTCTACGTTGCTTCGGTAATCAGACGAGAACCGGTGTTTTCAGCGTGATTTGGCCGTAGTCAATTTTTATTCGCTATATAGCATGCAGGTAATGCCTTTAATGATAAATAGCATCAGTACATTTTTGTAGTTCACTTTCCATAAGATTAATACAGACACAGGTAAATCAATATTAGCTATTACTTATGCTTTGTTTGGACACATTCCTATGCAAGCTTGTGTTTGACAGAGTCAGAAAATGCACTTTACCAACCACACACATTGACGGCAACAGAGACAACTTAATGCTTACTGGACTTCTCGCTAATGTAACGGTTTCTCTTT
>JAQGDQ010001254.1:42500-51789 GCA_030141605.1 Tubiluchus corallicola | reverse complement strand
TTGTTGTTTTACAATTCATTATTTTAACGTATACTTTTTATAAATGTATATTAATGAACAATAAACAAACATTTTTTAGTTATTGCTCTCTCTGTACTGTGACTGATCTTTTAAATTTTAAAATAACGCACCTGCGATATTAAAACTTAGTAAGTTTTCAGAAGGCTTATAAAGGTGGGGGGGTCATAGTAGGTTTGGTACTACTGAAAGGGGTCGGTTTGTTGGCATCCTTCCTTCTGTCTCGGAAGACAATGGAGTGTGCGCCAAGAGAGTCAGTTATTGATCACATTGATGGAGCTGCAGCGTCGACTGTGGCTGAGCAGTCCGATCCTTGAACGTCTCCAGGGTGCACGCCTGGGCAAGGTGTATGGAGATCCTGAGTTGCCCAGACAACAGGAACCTCTCTCTTCCTCCCTGGTGTAGTCCGAAGGAAAGCGGAGCGATACGTTTGGCACCAGGTTGGCTGCAGGAGCTGCTGGAGTCAGTGAGCATGCAGCACTGGTCCCCCTTCGGGGCTCCACTCCTGATTTGGAAGGTTTACTCCTCTACACATGGCCGTTGGGTCGTTGGGTCACTTGACCGCCTCCGCCCTCTAGCCGTTCGCTGCCTTGTGCAGCTCCTCCGCCTAGTGTCAAGATACAGTGTGGGCAGTACGTACTAGAATAGTTTGGGGAACACTGCACTAGAGGATCCTTGAAAACACGGGACACGTGTTCAGATGTGAAAAGTTTGGGGAACACTGCACTAGAGGATCCTTGAAAACACGGGACACGTGTTCAGATGTACCCTGCACGGCAATAACAACAAAAACAAACAAGAACTGCTTACCTGTAAACGTGCCCAAACCAATTAGCAGGTGTTTGCCGTCGTGCGACACCTGCAAATAGTAGCATTTACCTGAGTAATATTTTTACTGAATCGACGCTATTCATATCTATGTCAACCTCTGATGAGTTAAAACATGCAACGTTAAGCAAGCCGCTATAACAAACATTTGCAGGACTTTGTTAGATACGGGTAGACAGTTTGCAATGTATCGAACGAACAGGTCGCGTATAATTGTCCACAAATCGGTGGATATCCTAAGCCGAAAAAATACCTGTAGGACAACGAGTAGGGTGATATAAAAGAGGAATGTTTTTGTACTCTCCCTGATTCTTGTTCTAACTTAGTCTGTGGCGGCTCGTGTTTAGGTACTGTGGAACTGCAGCGCCCCCTATTTTCAAGTCTTCTTCTTTTAGTTCTTTATACTTGTGTAAGGGTAGTATTGTTTGCTTCACAGGCCAGTATTGTGGTGTGTTTGGCTGTTGTGCGCATGCGGCTATGCGCACATGTCTGCGATAACACGCTGTTCTCTGCACTACTAGCGTCTGCTGCTATGTAGAGAAAGTATCACTCACACAGTTTGTTGGTAGTTGTCACCTGCTTAAAACGTTGTCACGTGCTTATGTGTGTTTAGTTTTACACAGTTTTAAAACAATGGCTAAGCTTTTTCTAAAGCAGCACCCCCACCCACCCCCACCCCCAGTTGTTTTAACTACAGGTCGCCACTGCAAACTACTTTTCTGACCCTCGTTTGAACATAAGTACATTGGTGCCTGTCATTTCAAAGATGTTTTAGCAAAATTATATCGGACGCAAATAGAAAAGTTTTTTAACGGTTGCGGTTTCTGCGAGAAAAAGCTACTTTTTTGTATTTTCTTTCTTCACAGACTGTTTGCATCACAGCCCAGCATAGTGATCTCCAACGACGCGGTGTTTGGCTGCTGTACGCATGCGACCATGCGCACATGTCTGAATCCAGATAAAGAAAGTACTGTCACTCACACAGTTTGCATTGTACCTAACGAACAGGTCGCGTATAATTGTCCATAAATCGGTAGATATCATAAGCCGAAAAAATACCTGTAGAACAACGAGTAGGATGAAATGGGGTAATGTCGGACAATGAGTTTTGCGTTTTCCTAAAACCCATTAAGTTGTCTGGACATTGTTTTTCGTTCATTGTTAAACACATCACATCTTTAAACTGGCAAATTCACCCTTGTCAAGCAGTTCGTTTCGTGGCAGCCGTATGGTCATGGGCATACAATGTCGCCCAGTAAGTACGTTTATCCTTACTTGTATTAACTTTTTTCGATTTGCTGATAGACAGGCCTAACTCATTAATTCTCTGCAGCAGCGTCTTCAGAAATGGTTTATTTTACGAGTTACTTACCTGGTGGTTTCATGCCAACCTTAAAGTACCTTATTTGTTTATACGACTAGATAATTTTATTTATGTAAGAAAAAGAGACATACATTTTGTAAACAATTTATAACGTCATTGTGATATCAACTTATATACGTATATTTAACTCCCTTTTTGATTGTATTAACCGTTAAATAATTTTGCCCTGCTAACAGAGGGCAGCATTTGTACATATTTTATTATAATTAGTATTTGTACACAATGTACAAATAAAAAATTTATAATAATAATATGTTGTATGTGTTTCTGTGCTTGAACCATTATACCATAGACACGTGGTTTCTTTGTATTATTGTTGTTGTCTGTTACATTTTACGTCTATTGTATACATATCTTGATCTTTTGTGTTCTGTTCTAGGGTTCAATAAACATAATACGTGCCATAAAAAAGCAAAATATTTAAGGTTAGGATAATTAGTACTTCACAGGTGGCGTGCAGGCGTTCAGTTATAATCACGTTTACACAGCGGGAGAACAATGCTAAAGACTTTCTGACTTAAATGAATACAGTGTGGTTGTTCATAAATCATAATCCATATTGAAGCACGGTAAAAAATATACTTTTTAATATCTACACCGATGCCGTAATAAGTGTTTCTGATATTTGAATAATATTGAGCTGAACAGGGAACTGCATTATACAGTTCTATTCATAGGCACCAGGCCAGCCAACCTACAGGTAATGTTATGACCTCCACTTTAAACTAGGAAGCCCATAACATTACCTGCGATTGGTTGAGCAGTGGTTTCCTGTGGAAAGAACGAACACGTGACATCGTCAGTTGTCTTCTGGTTGTCGTGGAATGCACTTCTCCTGTCTGCCTGCCGAGTGTCGTGATTCCGTAAGGTTTGAAGCATTGTCATCAGGTTTTTTTTCTATTGTGTTGTTCTTCTCAGCCGTCCCTTTTGAATTCTAAGTTTTGGTTTTGTAGTTTCTTTTTTTTTAATTTCTGGAGTGTCCGTTATGCAGCGCTTACCCGCATCACCGATGGCGAGCCGTAAGGCTATCTACCGGGTCGAACCCCGGAACATTACATTAAAAACTTAATTAACTGCTGGCGAGCCGAACTAGTAATGACGTCACGATTGAACATAATTTTAAACAGCACAAACATTCCATGAGCGTGTTGCACGCGTTTGCAAAAGCGAAAATTGAAGTACAGTACTACTGTACAACATTCAGTGTGATATACAGTCAGCAAATTTTAAGTTTAAAATTCAAATTTCCCGCATTGCTCATGCTCTCGAACGTGTGTCTTACATCGCAAATGATAAGTGGTACACAACTTGTTTTTTCTGCAACGCGTTCCCTGACATGCAGGCGCTAGTTCCCGTCTAACTAGCGAATGGCGAAATGCATGTAACAGGCAAGAACTAGTGACGCGAACGCGAAATTGTGTTTGTGTGGCAATAATTCTTTTACGTTAGTCATTTTTGAAAAAAATACCTCGATTTCAACGTTTTATAGAGTAGATTGCTTTGAGCTACGGTGTAAGATTGGGTTCGGTTTTCCGTTAACTACGCCTAGTTCCAAGCAAAGGGTAAGCCATCTTTTTTATTCAGACAATCTAACCCGGCAGAAACGGTAAGTAAGAAACCGGTTCTTGCAGGGAATCTGTCATGAATCTCGTGTGATTCACAGACTCACAGACTCCAGAACCATGAAAATGATTGATGGTCTGTAAAGTAACAACAATTTAGCTGTTGAAACCAGCTGTTAATTAAGAAAACAGATGTTTACACGCCTAGAATGAAGACTGGAAACCTTTCAGAAACATCATCGTTAAGTTACATTGCACAAATCTACATTGAATAAGAGAACGCGAACGTACGCAACACTTGACGTAGACTAATTTGGGAAGGTAGTGATCATTTAGAAAACAAAATAGCATTTGCTTTACCTGTATGATGCATTCACAAGTTGACAAGTTGGAGAGACGGAGAGAGAGAGAGAGAGAGAGAGAGAGAGAGAGAGAGAGACAAAGAGAGAGAAAGACAGAAAGAAAGACAGAAAGGCAGAGAGATAGAGAGGACAGAAAGAGAGAGTGAAAGAAAAGAAGGAGAGAGAGAGAGACAGAGACACAGAGAGAAAGAGAGAGACAAGAGTGACAGGGACAGAGACAGAGAGAGGGGGAGAGATCGCAAAACTCTACAACAAGGTTAAATGTTGTTTTTTCCTTGTATTTATAAACTGGTATCACATATTAATACAATCTTTAATTTTTTGTTTTAATTATACCAAGCTATAAATAGAGCTTGTAGACGTAGTCTTATGTCGTCTTTATTACAATAAGCCAATCTGGTTGGCCTCTACATGTAACTGTAAAATTCCACATGACCTTATTAGAAATAGGCTGCAGAAAAATTCTTCTTAAATGAGGAGAGGCACAACCTGTGCCTAGTGTGCAGGCTTAAATTAACAAAATGCAACAAAAACATTACTTGTAAGCGCCTGTCTATACTCTTTTCACAAACGAGTTATACATGCAGGGGACATATTAACCAATAGGCTAACTAGGCTATGGCCTAGAATGGCAAAGTTTGAGGGCGCCGCATTTTAGAAAAAATTCTTGTGCGTCCTGTAAAAAGGACGCATTTTATAACACGCCACAGGCAGTTACTGAGCCAGGTTTTATATAAGTGTCTATACAAATACATGTAATTAATAATCACCACGTAGAAACTAGGTTAATACTGTTTCTAACGCATCACAAGTAATTGTTTAATCAACAAATTCACAATAGAGATGAACGGGACCAGTTCAGGGCGTCGTAAAGTCTTGATACGCCCTGCAAACATGAACAAAGTCACATTGGCTTTACCTACATGATGCCTTATCAATACGTCGTCTTTGACACTTCGCTGTCACGCTATCTTTTCATCAAACACAAACATTGAACTGACAAGCAAATAAACAGTATTTTTCGACACTACAATTTACAACAAACTCCATTCTGTGTCTTCTGCATGTTTGCCAGAAAAAAACGATTTTTGTGGCAATTTATAAAACACGCGATGACGTTTCACAGTTTGTAGACTTCAAAGAAAAAAATAACCTCCAAGGCAAAAAGTCGATTTTGAAAGTCAAAGTTGAGAATGCCATACTTCAACTTTCACATAATAAAAAGCAGACGTCAGCTTAAGACACAATGGCATGTTAAATATTTGCAGAAAAAAATGATAATTTTGACAAGACCTATATATCAATAAATGCGCGAAAACACTCAAGGCTTTCAGGGTCAAATAAATATTAACAAGTTTACGGAAGCATCTAATATAGACTTAGGCCTATTTCACAGTGAGGGCTCACAGCAGAATACCTCGAGGAGAGATTCCTTGTGGCATTCCTCACAGAAATAGAATATTTTGTTTTCTGTGGGGCATTTCACACTGAGAACACACGGCAAAATTCTTCATGGAGTTCCTCGTGAGGAATTCTGCTGCCAGCTAGAAGCTATGCGTCCTCCTCGTGAGGAATTCTGCTGCCAGCAAGAAGTTTTGCGTCCTCCTCGTGAGGAATTTTGCTGCACGGTAGAAATACTGCACGTTCCATCCTCGTGAGGAATTCTGCTGCCAGATAGAAGCTATGCGTCCTCCTCGTGAGGAACTCTGCGCCAGATAGAAGCTATGCGTCCTCCTCGTGAGGAACTCTGCGCCAGATAGAAGCTATGCGTCCTCCTCGTGAGGAATTCTGCGCCAGATAGAAGCTATGCGTCCTCCTCGTGAGGAAGTATGCTGCCAGATAGAAGCTATGCGTCCTCCTCGTGAGGAATTTTGCCGCAAGGTAAGAATGTTGTACGTTCCATCTTCGTGAGGAATCCTCGCTGAATTCAGTATTAATTTTAACTGCCTAGTTTTTTCTTTCTTATTTAACGAACAACAATTAACACATTTCAGCATAAAATTCTGAGATTTAATCTCTCTTTTAACAGACTGGCGGTGACGGTGGCGGTGGTGGCGGTGGTGGTGGCGGCGGCGGTGGTGGTGGCGGCGGCGGTGGTGGTGGTGTTGTTGTTGTTGAGGCTGTCTTTTTCAAAAAACAAGCTTCGCCAGCTTGCAACGAATCGTCGTAAAATTTACACAAATATTCTAGAACGAATATATTGACAGAAATGGATTCTCGATCTGCCATTTTGAATTCAAGATGGCAGCAATAACATCATTTTCGAAATGTTCCGACTTCACCTATTCGCAACGGATTGTCATGAAACTTTGTAAGAACACACTAGAATCAATTCTGCATCGACTGACAGAGTCAAAATATTTTTTTGCAATCTTGAATTCAGGATGGCGACATTGGCGTCATTTTCTGCAAAAACCTAAAACTTAAGCTTAAACCTAAACTTGCGAACGCTTGCACTAAAGCAAATTTCACACCTGTTGACGTAGCCTGTTTTTTGACCCACAGCCTCGACATCAGGAAGTCCCTCGACCAACAGTTTGAGTTAATAAACTTGTTAGTAAAGTTCTGACGCACGCTCTTACATGTAGTGAAAAGGGAAACAATGAAATTTTGAGAATGGACCTAAAATCATGCCTTTGTAAAAAGCTGGAAACGTCAATGGTTTCCAATAGGTGTAGAAAATAAATTTCATTCTCAGGCAGTTCCCAAACTCCACTGAAGCAGACTCATCTTCCCGCCAGCAGATGGCACCACACATTTTGTGCAGCATATCATCATTGAATGCAGCAGTGAGAAGAAACCTTGAAAGCGTTAATTTCTGTTTGAATTGCTTAGTCCATTTTGGTCTGAGCTTTACAACCAATGGCAGTTTAAACATAGACATGCTGCTTAGACAATAGCAGCAAGTACGCATGCGTGAGCTAGCCCTCATGCACTATAAATACGGCTTTGCAAAGCAAATGGGAGAGCAAGCCACTAACCACAAAATTTAATTATTTAGCATTTTCTTATGCTAGTTTTCAGTTCTCATGCTAGCCATTACTGGCTGTACCATTAACAGTAAAAGTTACTGGCAGTATTCACAAGATTTACGGTTGCCTCTCAGCTTAGTTGATGCATCACCTCAAACCCTCTACTTTTAATAGAATTTAGAATTTATTATTGGCATATAAATTATACTACAATGACATACACACAACAAAATACATAACAGAGATATTATATTATAGCTATACAGCCAAAAAACACACACAACAAATAACGAATTTATGTAATTTTAGTATAGATACAGTTAGCTATATATTTATTTGAACCAGTAATTGCCGGTGACCTTATTAGAACAAAATGGCGCATACAAACAGAAAAAAGTATGTTTTGGCAAACTTGCATTAGCGCTAGATGAGTCATTAGTTTTCGCAAGGTAATTTTTTTCATTTGGTGCAAGACGATGAGAAATTTGCCCATCAGAAATTTTTTTAAATCTAGTGGAAATGATGATATAAGTTATTGGGAAATTGCAACATACAATGAAATAAGTTAACAAGTTTAAATACTTTGGATATATGTTTGAACTGCAGGTCCATTCTTCGTACAAATAAAATGTATCAATACTTTCAATGTTTTAAAGTAAAACCGGACCCAATCTTAAACTGTATGTCAAAACAATCTACTCTTCAAAACATTGAAAAGAAACACACTATGTTCTATGTACTATGTTAAAGTATGACTTACGTGAAAGAATTGTTACCACACAAACACACGTTTGCACCACCAGTTCTGCACTGTTACAAGTACTAGTGCCTGCACTTCAAAATGCATTGCACAAAAAACAGCTGTTGTACTTCTCAGTTCAGATGTGTTAGTTTGTGACGAACTACACACGTCACACAGCTCATGCGTGAGCACATCGATAAATTTGAAACTTGAATATTGATCTGAAACTTGCGTAATTTTAGTACAACACACTGAATATCTAACAGTAGCTCTGTGCTTTCGCAAACACGTGCAACACGCTCGTGGAATATTTTTGCTGTTGAAAATCATGTTAGTTTGTGATGTTAATAATAGTTGTGGTCGCCTGCCGTTACTTAAGTTTTTAATCTATTAACTAATTATCATAACCGCTTTTGCAGTATTAATTGTGTTAAAATGTATACTTTTTATCGGATTTGAAAATGGGGTTATATATGAAAAATCAGCCTGCCTTCCTTTAAGAAACAGAAACTTACAAGACAGCCAGTGAATATGTATGAGAAGTGGGTGACGTCATAGTTAGGACGAAGAAATGGAGTTAATAAGGATGTTAATGTGCTCGCAACATATCACATAAATTAAACACACAGTTCTCTTATTAGACTATATTATAAATTAATGATGTTTTCGATACCTGTGAAGTTTATTTTGACGCTACTAAATGTACTAGTCTAATATGCAGTTGAATAGGCAATTTTCCCAACTGCTACAACAATACTGAAGTTTTTTTGATAATGTAAACATCTGTAAATCCCAATGGTAAAGCGAACAAGACTGTCTAAATGCTAAGTGTTGCGATGAACAAAAAATTGGCGCACTTAAAATCTCTGCACGTCTCGCTCTGTAATTTACCTCGTTGTATAGAAACACGTGTAAAAGTTAATGGCTAAACGGCTCCGGAGAATAGGCTTCAACGAGGCGCATACAAATAACCTATACGAAGCCAGGTGACTCTACCGCGCACACCTGAGAGAGCCTGTGAAAAATGAAGTACAAACTTTCTGGACACCTGTACAATGATAGCATCCTAATCATTGGGGATTCCGTGATTGATTGTAGCTGAGCAAAATCTCTGCGTATGTGAAAAATGAAGTACAAACTTTCTGGACACCTGTACAATGGTAGCATCCTAATCATTGGGGATTCCGTGATTGATTGTAGCTGAGCAAAATGTCTGCGTATGTGAAAATACCATAAAATATTGTTTCGTATCATGAACAGGCAAGTGTTTAGTAACAGTGAATATAAGGACGAGATTTTCATCGTAGATTTTCGTTCTTATGCCCCCTGAATTTCAGCGCCCTTTAACTTGAAAAATAACAAAAATAACCGCTATATACGGACTCCATAAATGTGTACACAGGATCGTATGCGGTGTACCT
>JAQGDQ010001254.1:35000-37500 GCA_030141605.1 Tubiluchus corallicola | reverse complement strand
CAGTCAAATTACTGGTTAGTGTCTCTAAATTTGAATATTAACTATTTTTGTATTATTACTTGATGCTGTGTTTTCTTTTCCTACTAAGAGACTTATGATAGTTTAAATCAATTAGTTTCTCTTTACTATGGATAGATGGCACTGGCCAATTGCTTATTGGCTAGTACGAGAATTCGTATCAGGAGAAATATCTCAGATGGTTAGAGCATGTGGTTTAAAACCTCGAGGATCTGGGTTCAAATCCCGGTCGACTCACGATTTTTCGGAACCTTTTTTCATCTAAATGTGACTGTTGGTTACCATTCTCTTGCTACGTCGAATCGGTTGCATGGGCGCGCTGGTTTACTGTACAGTAACGTAATCCCCAATGATGGTCCAATCTTAATGACCAGCCACTTCACTTTCATGAAATTGCGCCCATTCAGACAGAAACCTTTATCAGGAAGCATGCCACGTTGCCGGCTCTAAGAATGATTTGTTTGGATCAGATTTTGACATTATTCTGATTAGAACTTGGCTAGCAATAGCTCTACTTATGCTTTGGAGTCCAATGGACGATGAAATCTTGATCATTCCATACTGTTTTGCAGAAAATTGCTTTGCTCTATGCAAGTCTGATGAATCTTGATCTCATTTGATAGAATTGCCAATAGAATTAGCTCAGTCAGAATAATTATAAAACAGGCTTTTCAAATTGATGTGCCAGTGCAGAAATCAAGCATAAATGATCAATCATGCGCCGAACGTGATAAAGTAAACAAGGGAAAGAGTTAAAACAGATTTTGGTTGAGTTTCTGATCTGGATTCGATTTAGAATCAATCGCCTAGAGCTCAGTCCAGTTTCAGGCAGGCCATATTTTTTAAAAATATCTAAAGACAAACATGACTGATTGTAACTGAGTTAAAAGGATGATTTTTCATATAGTGTACCCCTTTTGAAGTACAATGTAGCTAAGTTAATACAGTGATTTTTCATATGGTATACCCCTTTTGAAGTACAATGTAGCTAAGTTAATACGGTGATTTTTCATATAGTGTACCCCTTTTGAAGTACAATGTAACTGAGTTAATATGATGATTTTTCATATAGTGTACCCCTTTTGAAGTACAATGTAGCTAAGTTAATACGATGATTTTTCATATAGTATACCCCTTTTGAAGTACAATGTAACTGAGTTGATACGATGATTTTTCATATAGCATAACCCCTTTTGAAGTACAATGTAGCTGAGTTAATACGATGATTTTTCATATAGTATACCCCCTTTTGAAGTACAATGTAAGTGAGTTAATACGATGATTTTTCATATAGCATAACCCCTTTTGAAGTACAATGTAGCTGAGTTAATACGAATATTTTTCATATAGCATAATCCCTTTTGAAGTACAATGTAGCTGAGTTAATACGATGATTTTTCATATAGTATAACCCCTTTTGAAGTACAATGTAGCTGAGTTAATACGATGATTTTTCATATAGTATACCCCCTTTTGAAGTACAATGTAGCTGAGTTAATACGATGATTTTTCATATAGTATAACCCCTTTTGAAGTACACTGTAGCTGAGTTAATACGATGATTTTTCATATAGTATACCCCCTTTTGAAGTACAATGTAGCTGAGTTAATACGATGATTTTTCATATAGTTAACCCCCCCCCTATTGAAATACAATGTAGCTGAGTTAATATGATGATTTTTCATATCAGCATACCCCCTTTTGAAGTACAATGTAGCTGAGTTAATACGATGATTTTTCATATAGTATACCCCCTTTTGAAGTACAATGTAAGTGAGTTGATACGGTGATTTTTCATATAGCATACCCCCTTTTGAAGTACAATGTAAGTGAGTTAATACGATGATTTTTCATATAGTATACCCCCTTTTGAAGTACAATGTAACTGAGTTGATACGATGATTTTTCATATAGTATACCCCCTTTTGAAGTACAATGTAGCTGAGTTAATACGATGATTTTTCATATAGACCCCCTTTTGAAGTACAATGTAACTGAGTTGATACGATGATTTTTCATATAGTATACCCCCTTTTGAAGTACAATGTAGCTGAGTTAATACGATGATTTTTCATATAGTATACCCCTGTTTGCGACAACCTAGCCACGGGGGGGGGCAAGCCAGCCCAACTCAGTGCCGCTCCCAAGCCCGGATAAATAGGGAGGGTTAGGGTCAGGAAGGCCATCCGCCTGTAAAAACTGCGCCAAAACCTTCTATGAATGAGTCGGTGAGATTTAAAGGGAAAGTCCACAAAGAAGTAGTCAGACCCGCTCTAATCTATGGGCTGGAAGCAGCTTCTCTAAAGAAGACCGAAGAGAAGAAAATGGGTGCGGTGGAGATGAGAATGTTGAGATGCTTGGTGGGAATAACAAGAAGAGATAAAATTAGAAATAATAATATCAAAGGAACAGTAAAAGTAGTGGAAGCCTCGCAAGATTGCGATGGTATGGACACCTGTAAAGAAGAGTCGGTGAAGATCA
>JAQGDQ010001254.1:22500-30000 GCA_030141605.1 Tubiluchus corallicola | reverse complement strand
GCATTTGACTTACCAAAAACGCTTAAGATTTGTTGAAAACCATTGCTAACACATTTGAACTACCTAAGTCTACATTTGAGTTACCAAGACACATTTGAATTACCTAAATCTACATTTCACTTAACGTAGGTCTACATTTGACGTGTAAAACCTATATATAAGGCCAGGGCCTCCAACAGAAATTATACAAGACGGTACAAGACCTCTTTGGGTCCCCGAGGCAAGCAAAGATTTTTCGTGTCCAGTAAATCTACATATAAACTCTCATACATGCTTAATGATGTAACACAATGTAACAAACATGTTCAATTCATGCACCAACATAAATCAGTATTTACGGTTCCATTCACTAATCATCTTTTGGGCTTTTTCATAGTGAAAAGTTACGTCATTACGCTAATTTACACACCTATGAATCTGCCCCGGTCTGTAGGTAGACACTCTTGATGTTATAATATGACTATACAACTAGGCCTACAATCATTAATAACTGATACTAATAAAAAGAAGCAAATGTGGTGTGATAAGAATAGTAACGTTTGAGTATGTGAATGTAAGTGTATGTTGAGTTTGGGGTAGTAGAAAGTACTTGTTCTCGAGGGGGGTTGGGAGGGGGGGTACTGCATGTAGCTGTGGGTCTCTTTTTAGCTCTTGGGTTAAAGTACCTTTTAGACACCCCTCCCGCCTTTCATAGGCCCGGCGTAACAAGAATGTCCCTAAGAAAAACCCTTCCTAAGAACAGACACAGCAAGAAAATTAATTGTCTGTGCACTGAAGCTGTAAAAAAACGTTTTTTTTTTAAAGAACAAGTCAACACTAAACAAACACACGCAGACGTAAGCCTATTCATGGCGAGAGAAGCCTAAACATCAGTAATCTTTTTGCCGTGTTGACTGTAGTAATTTAATGGCTTTCTCGTTCGGTTGTTATTGGACTTCATGCATTTGTGTTTATAAGACGCCAACATTCCTCGATGTAAATTTTACGTTGTTTGATGATTTGTTTACTTAAGACGACGCTATAGTGCTGACGAAGCCGCGTGAATGCAGTTATAACTACCGAGAGAAACTCAGCGTAAACGTGACGGGGAAATAAAAACAATTTTCTGATGCGAGAACGAAATAATGGATAAGATGAAGAAATAAAAGAGAAAATGAAGAAGGAAGAAAAGAGAAGGGAATTGGTAATCGGATTTTGATATATAATATTATTTATTGACGATTTACAATCAATACAATTACAATTGCAATTACAAGTTACAAAACATCACACAAACAATGCAATACATTGCAATGTAGAAAATACTGCACAGACAAAACCCCGCCCATGGGGTATAGTCGTCAACATAATACACAACAAAGCACAATAATAGTAATAATAATAGTAAACAGTATTTACTGTGGTTAAATATTACAATTATATTATATTATGCCAATTGATATTATATTATGTTGATAAAGCAGGTATCAATAAGCCTGTTCACAGTTCGAGCGACTGATGATCAAAGGTCAAAGGTTACGTGAACCAGACAATGCATATGTGAACACTTGTCAATGCATCATAGCCCATGCTATTGTAATGCTAACAGTTTTAACAGCTAGCTAGTCTTGTTCCCAAGCAAGATCCTGCTAGTAAATCACTCTATGCACAGTCTAATGCAAAACTAAGTAAAGTAACTGAACTGACTATAACAAGTAAACTTACTGAACTGATGCAGCAGGCGGCTTTGCTTTACACACATGTCACGTCACGGTTGTAGTTAAGACGCGTTTCTGTGATATACTTAACTTTTGAGCTACAGCAACTGCTCGTGCGCACAAAGAAACTGTGAAAAGGCTTATTAAGCGCCAATTAGCTGCGTTCACACTGAGATCGGTTTCATACATTAAAGATGGCAATTGGTGAAATGTATGTTATCTGTTTTTGTCGTGAAGACCTTCGTGAAGATAACAACTGAACTGAACTTCAACGATCTGCATGAATTTTTCAATGGAAACCCAATGTCATATTGTGAATTTCTAAATAACTCTTTAGCGATTTTTGAACAGTAATGATCATGTTATGTGATCAAAAGTGTTTATCGTGAATTTGTAAATAACCCTTGAGCTGTTTTTGGACAGTAATGATCATGTTATGTGATAATAAGTGTGTAGTGAGAATTTGTAAATAATTATTCAGTTATTTTTTGACAGTAATGATCATGTTATATGATCAAAAGTCCTTTTTTGTAGTGATCTATAGACTGAACCAAAAATATCATGTTCGACTATCTCTTAATCAGTCAATAAACACACTCACACACCTACACACACACACACACACACACACACACACACACACACACACACACACACACACACACACACACACACACACACACACACACACACACACACACACACACACACACACACACACACACACACACACACACACACACACACACACACACACATACACACACACACATATGAACAGCAACGATCCTTTTGTCTTAGTAAAGCACAAAATTAACCGTAACCGCTTTTGTCAAACCGAATTAGATAATATGGCTCTGATTAATAATTGTTCGTTTGCTTCAAACATTTGACTGCTATAACTTTACGATAATATCCTCCCCTTGTGGGTTTTTAACTAAACAGCTTCGCGCTTAACATTCCAGGGTTGTATGGAAGCAAACGCAGAGAAAAACGTTATCTCATTATCAGACGCTTTACAAAGAGGCTTGTTAACGACTAGAAGGTTCTGACCGCAGTTTTCTCACTTACAACACGTTTTCTTTGTGCGCTTGAAGACTACAGGAGGCGGATTGATAGGTTGCCAAGCTCCTCGTAGAATGATGTAATGCAGAACTGTGAAAAATGTTGACATTCAATAGTACGGAGCAAGGACATGAGCAAAATGGACGAATCGTGGAATAAGTACAGTAGGCGCCGCTTAATAGACTCACTTTGAGACCAACAGGTTTTGAACCAATTAATCGACGGGTGTAGTTTACAGGTATAGAAGTATGAGCCATCAGCTTACTATTTATGCACTGCAAAGGTTAAAAATGAATTTTAATAAAGATGACATAAAAGCAGGAAAGGTTCTTTTAGCACATAAAAATATCTTATTATAACTAGGTGAAGGAAAAATATTGAATCAATTATGCGGAGTTATTTGAGTCAATTGCCGATAGTTTTTATGTATATGTGAATAGAAGCGGCCCGTTTCAGACGTTTTTAAGTCAATTAAGCGATTGAATCTATTAAGCGGCGCCTTCTGTATAAGCTGTATAAGCGTATGGGGGGGAGCAGGGAGGCAAGTATCTTTTTTCTTGTACCTATTTTATAGTAAAAGCCACTTATTTTCAGGGCAAATAATTCTATTTTAAATTTCCAGAATTTAATATTTCAATATTCAAAAACTACTTAGCCACTGCATCGTCGTTTTTATTGGCTACAGTTAAAGTGTTTCTTGGCACGGCGACTTGCTAATAACTTTTAATAATTTTAAAATTAATAATAGTGCCTGCTAAAACGGAATAGATAAAAACTAACAAAACCTTTATAAAGAGAATTCGGATTTGAAGGAAGAACACTTGTTCTACCATCTAAAGCTGACTGTTATTCGTAGCACTGAGACACATTGAGTTCTCAATGGGAAATGGTTCAGTTGAAAGTGCAAACGCTTTACAATTATAGATGTTTTGGGTGGCTTCACACAAGTCACTCTTGATGAAAAGTCTAGTTTGCTAACTACAATGCAGACACCGTGGGGGCGCTATCGCTGGTTTCGCCTTCCACATGGAATCTCGGCAGCTCCAAAAACGTAGGCATGAAGTACTTGATGACCTGCAGGGTGTAGAAAATGCACGTGATGACACTATAATTTTTGGAGAGGGCTCGACTCCCCAGGAAGCCAGTATTAATCATGATGCTGGCCTCATCCCACTTCTGACACCACGTTGAAAGATGTAACTCACAATTAAAATATAAAATTAACAGTTTATTCACAACCGTCTTAAATCCACATTCTACAATCTATCATCGTCTTTTTATCATCCCCCAAACTCCCGCGCTCCAGACGCGGACTAATTCCACACTAAATAGTCCAACAATTTCACTACTCAGGAATATTCATTTCACGGCAAATTCTGTTTCTTTGAGCGATAACAGCTGCATGAAACAATGTTCTTAAAACATGTTTATATAAAACGTCAAGTTATTAAAAACATAAACTAGGAAACTATATTCACTTCCGGCGGATTTCAGGATCGGTAGTATAGTACAATTGGGGGTGAATATTTGTGCATAGCTAATACGTTTTGGTCCTTCGTGAGTTTGAAACCTTTAATCCGGCCCATATTATCAAAGTCTACCGTCGTATGCCACTACTTAATGTTCTACCTCCGACACATTAATGACATTTTCGAACATTGTTCAACCATTAAAATTTCCGTATTTTTGTTAAACGCGTTGTAAAAAATCAGCGATAACAATAATGTAGAAAATGGCTAATGCTAACATGATTTAAAAAGTTAGCTGTTCAATAAAATTTAATTAGTTGTCAATGTAAGTAAGTAGTGCACAAATTGTTTGGTAGAGAAACAACTTATAATAATTTCCAATAGATGACGCTAGTGGTACGTTGAGCGTTTTAGTGCGAATAATAGAAAATTTTAATTTAAATTTTAAATTACTTACTTGCTTGCTTGCTTGCTTGCTTGCTTGCTTGCTTGGTTGCTTGGTTGCTTACTTACTTACTTACTTACTTACTTACTTACTTACTTACTTACTTACTTACTTACTTACTTACTTACTTACTTACTTACTTACTTACTTACTTACTTACTTACTTACTTACTTACTTACTTACTTATTTACTTACTTACTTACCAAAAAATTTTTTAAGACATGCCTGGTTTCCCGTTTCATTATCAGCAAAATTACAACAACCTATGATGCTTGTTTTTATTTTATTCAGTGAGCAGGTTTTAACGGAGCAACTGACTTTACCCGGAATGTTTAAGATTTATTATAACTCAAAAACTGTGACAGTTCGGACGCAACAACAAGCCAGATAAATTCAAAAACCTACTTAATTCTAGGTCGAGTAGTAATTTATTAATTTTTGGCCAATAGGTCCGATCAAACAACAAGCATCCATACATACAAATGTGAACAAACTTAGCTACAGCACATTGAATAGTGGCAACTCTGGATTTTTTCGAAATTTTGACCAAACAGGATGCGTTCTAGCGGCGCCTGGTGGGACTGTCGGAAGGAGATATATGGCTCTTTAGAAAGAGCAAGAACAGGGCTACACGATGATGTGGGCTGCATTTTAGGACACGTCCACTGAGAGGAGTAGCGAGGAGTTAATTACATGTTCTATTTTCGGCAATTTTCGCTTAGACAACTGCTGACGCAAAGCAATTGTTGTGACGTCATCCATTAAACTCTGCTTATAACTTTAATTCAGTAAAAGCTGATGGCTTTGCGTTAGATAAACAGACAAACACTAGGTAGAATCTTCGCGCATTTTTGATTATAAGTGTATTTATAAGCAACATTTTTTGCGGGGCCTTTGCTAGTCAATATTTAAAAAGTCTGGAATAGAACGCGTGATTGTATTTACAGAGAAGTTGCGGGCAGTGTTATGTTTAGAGCAAAATAGAACAAAATGACATTCGCCACCGAATTCGTTACACTTGACACATAGACTCTCCTCTCGAGGAATAGAAGGTCTTATATGAGGTGGTATAGGAGGGCGTCTATGATCTCAGAGAGCATATAGTGAATAATCTTGTTCATTCAGAGCCACATTAAGATCTCGAGAGACCGTAAGCACTGAAAAGTTTGAGGTGTTATAGGAAGTCGTCTATGATCTCAGAGAGCATATAGTGAACCATCTTGTTCATTCAGGGCCACATTAAGATCTCGAGAGACCGTAAGCACTGAAAATATTATGATACCCCGTATATGTCTGTTTCAGAATCAAAATAATTCTAAATTGTAAAACGAAATTTTGTCTTTCGAAATGCAAAAAACTTGCAGTAAGATTCATTTACTGCTAGGGCATCAGCCTTACAAAGTGTAAACAAAGTGTAGACTAAAAAACAGAGACGACATTGTATAATCAATTAATGTCAATATATGGGCGTTGAGCAGTTCAGGCTACTAACTAACAAGAATCTTGATGCCGTCATATTGTAAACAAAAGGGTTAATGTTTCATCCAGGCAGACTTGAAATTAGGGCCTCTTTTTTTAAAATCCATGCTATGTATGTACTATTATTCTCTCTCTCTCTCTCTCTCTCTCTCTCTCTCTCTCTCTCTCTCTCTCTCTCTCTCTCTCTCTCTCTCTCTCTCTCTCACACACACACACACACACACACACTCTCTCTCTCTCTCTCTCTCTCTCTCTCTCTCTCTCTCTCTCTCTCTCTCTCTCTCACACTCTCTCTCTCTCTCTCTCTCTCTCTCTCTCTCTCTCTCTCTCTCTCTCTCTCTCTCTCTCTCTCTCTCCCTCTCTCTCTCTCTCTCCCCCTGTCTCTCTCTCTCTCTCTATCTCTCTCACACACAGTCTCTCTCTCTCTCACACACACACATCTCTCTCTCTGTCTCTCTCTCTCTCTCTCTCTCTCTCTCTCTCTCTCTCTCTCTCTCTCTCTCTCTCTCTCTCTCACACCTCTCTCTCTCTCTCTCTCTCTCTCTCTCTCTCTCTCTCTCTCTCTCTCTCTCTCTCTCTCTCTCTCTCTCTCTCTCTCTCTCCCCTCCCTCCCTGACTCTCTCTCTTTGTTTCTCTCTCTCCCTTTCTCTGTCCTCGCTTTATCGCTGCTGCGAGTGCCACACTTCTGTAATTCTTATAGCCCCGTAGCAGTTTTCCAGACAGAGAAATAGAGGGTGAGAGAGATAGAGAGCTGATGTTGCTTTTAAAACTGTGCATGCGCGTTGCGACTAATTTCAAACCTGCCTGGATGAAACATTAGCCAAACAAACACAAAAACCGGCACTAATAATCCTGTATATTTCACACTTGAAAAGCTGTGTGAGAGCCCACTCCTTTCAGGCCCTATGCACGTGCTTATTTTGCTTAATGGTTAATCCAAGGCCAGTACTGACCGTTTTATTTGACATAAAAGCGTGGATTTATAAGCGTACTTTACATCGAGTTTACAATGCTCCCAAAACCCTAACCCTAACCCTAGCCCTACCCTATCGCTGTCCGTATCCCTAACCCTAATCCTTATCCGCTTCTGGGACTAATTTCCCGTGTGTGAGGAAATCTTGCCCACGTATGCACATTGTTCAAACGTACATCATTTCTGCGCCATTCTGTGTAAAATGGGATTTTTTGTTATTTCATAAGTTTTCCGCGGACAGGTTTCCTCGGTTAACAATTCATGGCGGAGCAATTTGATCTGAAAGCAGAGCTTTCGTGCAGCGATAATAAAATCCCTAATTTTTCATTGTGTTGTTGTAAATGTTTGGCGAGCAAACGCGAAAATCTGTT